>JAIUJO010002555.1:125000-127364 GCA_023846275.1 Vanilla planifolia | reverse complement strand
AGAAGAAGAAGAAGAAGAAGAAGAAGAAGAAGAAGAAGAGGAAGAGGAAGAAGAAGAAGAAGAAAAAGATGAAGAAGAAGAGGAAGAAGAAGAAGATGAAGAACAAAAAGAAGGAAAAGAAGAAGAAGAAGATCAAGAAGAACAAAGAGAAGAAAAAGAAGTAAAAGAAGAAGAAGAAGAAGAAGAAGAAGAAGAAGAAGAAGAAGAAGTTGAAGAAGAAGAAGAAGAAGAAGATGAAGATGTAGAAGAAAAAGAAGAAGATGAAGAAGAAGAACAAGAAGAAGAAGAAGAAGGGGAAGAAGAAGAAGAAGAAGAGGAAGACGAAGAAGAAGAAGAAGAAGAAAAGAAGAAGAAGAAAAAGAAGTAGAAAGTGAAGAAGAAGAAGAGGAAGTAGAAAGAGAAGAAGAAGAAGAAGAGGAGGAAGAAGAAAAATGAGAAATGGAATAAGAAAAAGAAGTAGTCGAAAAAGAAGAATTAGAAGAAGTGGAAAAAGAAGAAGAGGAGGAAGAGGAGGAAGGGGAAAAAAAAAAAGGAAAACAAGAAGAGGAAGAAGAAGAAGCAGAAAAAGAATTGGAAGAAGAACAGGAACAACAACAAGAAGAATTGGTAAAAGAAGAAGTCGAAGAATAAGAATAACAAGAAGAAGAAGAATTAAAAGAATATGAATAAGAAGAAGAAGAAGAAAAAGAATTAGCAGAAGAAGAAGAAGAAGAAGAAGAAGAAGAAGAAGAATTGGAAGAAGATGAACAAGAAGATGAAGAAGAGGAAGAAGAAGAAGAAGAAGAAGTAGAGGAAGAAGAAGAAGAAGAGGACGAGGAAAAAGAAGGATAAGTAGAAGAAGAAGAAGAAGAAGAAGAAGAAGAAGTAGAAGAAGAGGAAGAAGAAGAAGGAGAATTGGAAGAAGAAGAAGAAGAAAAAGATGATGATGAAGAAGTATTGGAAGAAGCTATAGTAGAAGAAGAAGAAGAAGATGAAGAATTTGAAGGAGAAGAAGAAGAAGAACTGGAAGAGGAAGAAGAAGAAGAAGAAGAAGAAATGAAGAAGAAGAAGTATACGTAGAAGATGAAGAAGAAGAAGTAGAAGAGGTGGACAACAAAGAATAAGAATAAGAAGAAGAAGAACAAGAATAAGAAGAAAAACTACAAGAAGAAAAAGAAGAACAACAAGGAGGGGAAGAGGAAGAAGAAGAAGAACAACAAGAAGAAGGAAAAGAAGTAGAAGAAGATGAAGTAGAAGTAGAAGAGGAAGAAGAAGAAGAACAAGAAGAAGAAGAAGAGGAAGACGAAGAAGAAGAAGAAGAAGATACAGAAAAAGAGGAAGATGAAGAAGAAGAAGAAGAAGAAAAAGGAAGATGAGGATGAAGAAGAAGAAGAAGAAGAAGAATAAGTAGAAGAAGAGGATGAAGAAGAAAAATAAGTAGAAGAAGAAGTAGAAGAAGAAGATGAAGAAGAAGTATAAGAGGAAGATGTAGAAGAAGAAGGAGAAAAGGAAGACGAAGAGGAAGAAGAAGAAGAAGAAGTAGAAGAAGAAGAAGAAGAAGATGAAGAAGAGGTAGAAGAAGAAGTAGAAGAAGAAAAAGAGGGAGAAGAAAAGAACAAGAAGAAGAAGAAGATAAAGAAGAAAAAGAAGAAGAAGAAGAAGAAGAAGAAGAAGAAGAAGAAGATGATGATGAAGAACAAAAAGAAGGAGAAGAAGAAGAAGAAAAACATGCAGAAAGAGAAGAAGAAGAAGAAAAAGATGAAGGAGAAGAAGAAGAAGAAAAAGTAGAAGAAGAGGAAGAGGAAGAAGAAGAAGATGAAAAAGAAGTAGAAGAAGAAAAATAGAAGTAGAAGAAGAAGAAGAAGAAGTAGAAAGAGAAGAAGAAGAAGTAGAAGAAGAGAAAGAAGAAGAAGAAGAATAAGATGAAGAAATGGAAGAAGAAGAAGATGAAGTGTAGAAAAAGAAGAATTAGAAGAAGAAGAGAAAGTGGAAGAAGAAGAAGAGGAAGTGGAAGAAGAGGAATTTGAAGAATAAGAAGGATTGGTAAAAGAATTAGTTGAAGAAGAAGAATTTGAAGAATAAGAAGAAGAAGTCGTAGAAGAAGAAGAAGAAGAAGAAGAAGAAGAAGAATTACAAGAAGAACAAGAAGAAGATGAATAAGAGGAAGAGGAAGAAGAAGAAGAAGAAGAAGAAGAGGAAGAGGAAGAAGAAGAAGAAGAATAAGAAGAAGAATAAGAAGTAGAGGAAGTAAAAGAAGAAGATGAATTCAAAGAAGAAGAATAAGATGAAGAAGTCGAAGATGTATTGGGAAAAGCAGTAGTAGTAATAGAAGAAGAAGAAGAGGAAGAAGAAGAAAAAAAGAAGAAGAAGAAGAACTTGAAGGAG
>JAIUJO010002555.1:87500-102500 GCA_023846275.1 Vanilla planifolia | reverse complement strand
GTGGAGGAGGAGGAAGAAGAAGAAGAAGAAGAAGAACAAGAACAAGAAGTAGAAGAAGAAGAAGAAAAAGAAGAAGACGTGGTAGAAGCATATTAATAATAATAAGAAGAAGAAGAAAAAGAAGAATAAGAAGAAGAAGAAGAAGAAGAAGAAAAAGAAGAAGAAGGAGAAGAAGAAGTAGTAGAAAAAGAAGAAGAAGAAGAAGAAGATGAAGAAGTAGAAAGAGAAGAAAAAGAGGAGGATGAAGAAGAAAAAGAAGAAGTGGAAGAATTGGAAGAAGAAGAAGAAGAAGAATTAGAAGAAGAAGAAGAAGAATTGGAAAAAGAAGAAGAAAAAGAAAAAGAAGAATATGAAGAGGAAGAAGTAGAAGAAGAAGAAAAAGAAGAGGGAGGGGAAGAAGAAGAAAAAGGAGAAGAGAAGGAAGAAAAAGAAGAAAAAGAAAAAGAACAAGAAGAATTAGAAGAAAAAGAAGTAGAGAAGAAGAAGAAGACGTACAAGAAGAAGAATTTAAAGGAGAAGAAGAAGAAGAGGAAGAAGAGTTGGAAGAACAAGAAGAAGAACAAGTAGAAGAAGAAGAAAAAGAAGAATTAGACGAAGAAAAAGAATAAGAAAAAGAAGTCGAAGAAGAAGAAAAAGAAGAAAATGAAGAAGAAGAATAAGGAGAAGAAGGAGAAGTAGAAACAAAAGAAGAAGAAGAAGAAGAAGAAGAAGAGGAAGAAGAGGAAGAAGACGAAGAGGAAGAATTGGAACAGGTAGAAGAAGAAGAAGAAGAGGAATTAGAATTAGAAGAAGAAGAAGAAGAATTGGAAGAAGAAGAAGAAGAAGAAGAGGAAGAAGTAGAAGAAGAAGAAGAAGAAGAGGAAGGAGAAGAAGAAGAAGAAGATGTTGAACAACAAGAAAATGGAGAACAAGAGGAAGAAAAAGAGGAAGAAGAAGAATTGATTGAAGAAGAAGAACAACAAGAAGAAGAATTGGAAGAAGAAGAAGTAGAGAAGAAGAAGAGGATGCACAATAAGAAGAATTTGAAGGAGGGGAAGAAGAAGAGTTGGAAGAAGAAGAAATAAAAGAATAAGAAGATGATGATAAAGAAGAAGAAGAAGAAGAAGAATTACACGAATTAGAAGAAGAAGAAGATGATGATGATGATGAAGAATATGAAGAAGAATAAATTGAAGAAGAAGAAGAAGAAGAAAAAGTAGCTGTAGAAGAAGAAGAAGAAGAAGAAGAAGAAGAAGGAGAAGTAGAATAAGTAGAAGAGGTGGAGGAAGAAGTAGAAGAAGAAGAAGAAGAAGAGGATGAAAAAGAAGAAGAAGAAGAAGAAGAGGAAGAAGAAGAAGAAGAAGAAGAAGAAGAAAAAGAAGATGAAGAAGAAAATGTAGAAGAAGAAGAAGAAGAAGAAGAAGACGAAGATGAAGAAGAAGGAGAAGAAGAAGAAGAAGAAGTAGAAGAAGAAGGAGAAGAAGAAGAAGAAGACGAACAAGAAGAAGAAAAAGAAGAAGAAGAAGAAGATGAAGACGAAGAAGAAGGTAAAGAGGAAGAAGAAGAAGAAGAAGAAGAAGAAGAAGAAGACGAAGAAGACGAAGAAGAAGAAGATGAAGAAGAGGAAGAAGAAGACGAAGGAGAAGAAGAAGAAGAAGAAGAAGAAGATGAAGAAGAAGAACAAGAAGAAGTAGAAGAAGAAGAAGAAGAAGAAGTTGAGGAACAAGAAGAAGAAGAAGAAGAAGAAGAAGAAGAAGAAGAAGATGACGAAGAAGAAGAAGAAGAAGAAGAAGAACGAGAAGATGGTGATGATGATGATGATGAAGAATAAGAAGAAGAAGAAGAAGAAGAAGAAGAAGATGACGAAGAAGATGACGAAGAAGAAGAAGAAGAAGAAGAAGAAGAAGAAGAATGAGAAGATGGTGATGATGATGATGATGAAGAACAAGAAGAAGAAGTAGGAGAAGTAGAAGAAGAAGAAGAAGAAGAAGAAGAAGAAGAAGAAGAAGAAGAATTTGAAAAAGAGATGGACAAGAATAAGAAGATGAAGAAGAAGGAGAAGAAGAATTGGAAGAAAAAGAAGAAGAAAAAGAAGAAGTAGTAGTAAAAGAAGAGGAAGAAGAAGAAGAAGAAGAGGAAGAAGAAGAAGTAGAAGTAGAAAAAGAAGACGAAGAAGTAGAAGAAGAAGAAGAAGAAGAAGAAGATGAAGAATTTCAAAGAGAAGAAAAAGAAGAAGGATAATTAGAAGAATTAGAAGACAATGAAGAAGAAGAAGAAGAATTAGTAGAATTAGAAGAAGAAGAAGAAGAAGACGAAGAAGAAGAAGAAGAAGAGGAGGACGAAGAAGAAGAAGAAGAATAAAACAAAGAAGAAGAATAAAAAAAAGTAGAAGTAGAAGAAGAAGAAGAAGAAAAACAAAAACCACAACAAGAAGAAGAAGAAGTAGTGGAATAAGTAGTGGAGGTGGAGTAGGAAGAAGTGGAAGAAGAAAAAGAAATAGAAGCAGAAGAAGAAGAAGAAGAAAAAGAAGAAGTAGAAGAAGATGATGATGATTATGATGAAAAAGAAGAACAAGAAGAACAGGAAGATGAAGAAGGAGAAGAAGAAGAAGAAGAAGAAGAAGAAGAAGAAGAAAATGAAGAAGAAGAAGAAGACGAAGAAAAAGAAGAAGAAGAAGGCGAAGACGAAGTCCAACACGAAGAAGAAGTTGATATCGAAGAAGAAGAAGAAGAAGAAGAAGAAGAAGAATTTGAAGAGGAACAAGAAGAAGAAGATGAAGAAGACGAAGTAGAAGAGGAAGAAGAAGAAGAAAATAAAGAAGATGAAGAAGATGACAAAGAAGAAAAATAAGAAGAAGAAGAAGAAGAAGAAGAAGAAGAAGATGATGATGATGATGATGATGAAGTAAAAGAAGAAGACGAAGAAAAAGAAGTGGAAAAATAAAAAGATCAAGAAGTAGAAGAAAATAAAATTAGAGAAGAAGAAGAAGAAGAAGCAAATAGAGAAGAAAAAGAAGAAAAGAAGAAGAAGAAGAAGAAGAAGAAGAATTAGAAGAAGAAGAAGAAGAAAAAGAAGAAGAATTGGATGAAGAATAAGAAGAAGTTGAAGAAAAGGAAGAAGAAGAAGAAAATGAAGAAGAAGAAGTAGAAGAAGAAGAGGAAGAAGAGAAAGAAATAGTAGAATAAGAATAATAATAAGGAGAAGAAGATGAAGAATAAGAAGAAGAAGAATTGGCGAAAGAAGAAATAGGAGAACAAGAAGACTTGGAAGAAGTAGTAGTAGTAGTAGAAGAAGAAGAAGAAGAAGAAGAATAGGAAGAAAGAGAGGTAGAAGTTGGAGAAGAAGAAGAAGTTAATGATGAAGAAGTAGAAGAAGAAGAAGAAGAAGAAGAAGAAGAGGAAGAAGGAGAAGAAGAAGAAGAAGGAGAAGGATTGGATGAAGAAGAAGAAGAAGAAGAACTAGAAGAAGAAGAAGAAGAACTGGAAAAAGCTGAAGAAGAAGAATTGGAAGAAGAAGAGAAGAAGAAGAAGAGAAGAAGAAGAAGAGGAAGAAGAAGAAGAAGAGGAAGTGGAAGAAGAAGAAGAAGAAGAAGAAGAAGAAGAATGAGAAGAAGAAGAAGAAGAAGAAGAAGAAGAAAAAGAGGAAGAAGAAGAAGAAGGAAAAAAAAACAAGAGCTAGAAGATGTAGAAGAACAAGAAGAATTCGAAGAAGAAGAATTGGAATAAAAAGAATTAAAAGGATTAGAGGAAGAAGAAGAAGAAGAAGAAGAAGAAGACAAAGAAGAAGAAGAATAAGAGGAAGAAGAAGAAGACGAAGAAAAAAAATAGAAGAAGACGAAAAAAAAAGAAAAACAAAAAATAGAAGGAGGAGAAGAAGTTTAAGAAGAAGAAGAATAATAATAAGAGGTGGAGGAGGAAGAAGAGGAAGGAGAAGAAGTAGAAAAATATGAAGAAGAAGGACAAGAAGTAGAAGAAGAAGAAAAAGAAGAAGACAAAGTTGAAGAATAAGAAGAAGAAGAAGAAAAAGAAAAAGAAGAATAAGAATAAGAAAAAGAAGATGAAGAAGAAGAAGAAGAAGAAAAAGAAGAAGAACGACAAGAAGAAGAAGAATATGAAATAGAAGATGAAAAAGGAGGAGGAGAAGAAGAAGGAGAATTAGAAATAGAAGAAGAAGAAAAAGAAGAAGAAGAAGAAGATGATGATGATGAAGGAGAAGGAGAAGAAAAGAAGAGGAAGAAGAAGAAGAAGAAGTAGAAGAAGAAGAAGAAGTGGAAGAATTAGAAGATGAAGAAGAAGAAGAAGAAGAAGAAGAAGGAGAATTGGAAAAAGAAGAAGAAAAAGAAGAAGAAGAAGAAGAAGAAGAAGAGGAAGAAGCAAAAGAAGAAGAAGAAGAAGAAGAGGAAGGAGAAGAAGTGGAAGAAAAAGAGGAAGAAGAAGTATTCATAGAAGAAGAAGAAAAACAACAAGAAGAATTGGAAGAATAAGAAGTGGAGAAGAAGAAGAAGAAGAAGCACAAGAAGAAGAATTTAAAGGAGGAGAAAAAGAAGAAGAGGAAGAAGGGTTGGAAGAAGAAGAAGGAGAAGAAGAAGAAGAGAAAGAAGAAGAAGAAGAAGAAATAGATGACATAGACGAAGAAGAAGAAGAAGAAGAAGAATTTGAAGAATTTGAAGAAGAGGAAGAAGAAGAAGAAGAAAAAGAAGACGAAGAAGAAGAAAAAGAAGAAAATGAAGAAGATGTAGAAGAAGAAAAGTAGTAGTAGTAGAAGAAGAAGAAGTAGAATAAGCAGAATAAGTGGAGGAGGAAGAAGTGGAAGAAGAAGAAGAAGAAGAAGAAGAAGAAAAGATGAAGAAGAAGAAGAAGAAGAAGAAGAAGAAGAAAAACAAGTAGAACAAGAAGGAGAGCAAGAGGAAGAAGAAGTAGAAAAAGAAGAAAAAGAAGAAGAAGAAGAGTTGGAAAAAGAAGAAGTAGGAGAAGAAGAAGAATTAGAAGGAGAAGAAGAAGAATTAGAAGGAGAAGAAGAAGAAGAAGAAGAATTGAAATAAGAAGAAAAACATGAAGAAGAAGAGGAAGAAGAAGAAGAAGAAGAGGAAGAGGAAGAAGAAGCAGGTGATGAAGAAGCAGAGGAAGAGGAAGAGGAGGACTTAGAACAAGAAGAATTGGTAAAAGATAAAATAGAAGTAGAAGTAGCAGAAGAAGAATTGGAAGATGATGATGAAGAAGAAGATTGAAAGAAGAAGAAGAAGAAGAAGAAGAAGAATTAGAAGAATTTAAACAAGAAGTAGAAGAAGAAGACAAAGAATCAGAAGAACAATAAGAAGAATAAGAATAACAACATGAAGAAAAGCTAGATGAAAAAGATGAAAAAGAAGAAGAAGGATAAGAAGAAGGAAGAAGAAGAAGAAGAAGAAGAGGAAGAAGATTTAAAAGAAGAAGAAGAAGAAGAAGGAGAATAAGAAGAAGAAGAAGAGGAAGACGAAGAAGAATTAGAAGAAGTAGATGAAGAAGAAGAAGAATTAGAAGAAGGCGAAGAAGAAGAACATGAAAAAGAAGAAGAAGAAGAAGAAGAAGAAGAAGAAGAAGAAGAAGAAGCAGACAAAGAAGAAGAAGAAGAAGAAGAAGAAGAAGCACAAGAGGTGGAGGAGGTGGATGAAGAAGAAGAAAAAGAAGAAGAAGAAGAAGAAGTTGACGAAGAAGAAGAAGAAGAAGCAGAAGAAGAAGAAGAAGAAGAAGAAGAAGAAGAAGAAGAAGAAGTTGACGAAGAAGAAGAAGAAGAAGCAGAAGAAGAAGAAGAAGAAGAAGAAGAAGAAGAAGAAGAAGAAGATAAAGACGAAGAAAAAAGAAGGAGAAGAAGAAGAGGAAGAAGAAGAAGATGAAGAAGAAGAAGAAGAAGAAGAAGAAGAAGACGAAGATGCAGACGAAGACAAAGAAGGAGAAGGAGAAGAAGAAGAAGAAGAAGAAGGAGAAGGAGAAGAAGAAGAAGAATTGGAAGAAAAAAAGAAGTAAAAGAAGAAGAAGTAGAAGAAGAAGCAAAAGAAGAAGAAGAAGAAGAAGAAGAAGAAGAAGAAGAAGAAGAAGAAGAAGAAGAAGAAGAAGGAGAAGAAGAAGATTAAAGCAAAGAAGAAGAAGAAGAAGAAGAAGAAAAAGAAGGGACAAGGAGAAGAAGAAAAAGAAAATGAAGAAGATGGACGAGGAGGAGAAGAAGAAGGAGAAGAAGGAGAAGTAGAAATAGAAGAAGAAGAAGAAGAGGATGAAGAAGTAGAAAGAGAAGGAAAAAGAAGTGGAAGAGAAGAAGAAGTAGAAGAAGAAGAAGAAGAAGTGGAACAATTGGAAGAAGAAGTACAAGAAGAAGAAGAATTAGAAGGAGAAGAAGACAAAGAAGAAGAAGAATTGGAAAAAGAAGAAGAAGAAGAAGAGGAAGAAGAAGAAGAAAAAGAAGAAGAAAAGGAAGAAGAAGAAGAAGAAGATGATGATGATGAAGTAGAAGAAAAAGGAGATGCAGAGGGAAGGGGAAGAAGAAGAAGAAGAAAAAGTAGCAAAAGAAGAAGAAGAAGAAGAAGAAGAAGAAGAAGTATAAAAGGTAGAAGAGGGGAGGAGGAAGAAGTTCGAAGACGAAGAAGAAGAAGAAGCAGAAGAAGAAGAAGAAGAAAAAGAAGAAGGAGAAGAAAAAGAAGAAGAATATGAAAAAGAAGAACAAGAAGAAGAGGAGGAGGTGGAAGAAGAAGAAGAGGAATTGGAAGAAGTAGAAGAATAAGAAGAATTTGAAAAAGTTGTAGTAGTAGAAGAAGAAGAAGAAAAAGAAGAATGATAATAGTAACAACAACAACAATCATAATAATAATAGCAATAATAATAATAATAATAATAATAATAATAATAATAATAAGAGAAAGAAGAAATAGAAGAAGTGGAAGAACATGGGAGAAGAAGAAAAAAATGAAGAAAAAGGAGAATAAGAAGAAGAAGAGGAAAAAGATAGAGAAGAAGAAGGGGAAGAAGAAGAAGAAGAAGAAGAGGAACAAGAAGAAGAAGAAGAAGAAGATGAGGAAGAAGAAGACGATTGAAAAGAAGAAAAAGTGGAAGAAGAAGAATAAAATGAAGAAGAGGAGGAAGAAGAAGAAGAATTAGAAGAAGAAGACAAGAAAATTTGAAAGAAGAAAAACAAGAAGAAGAATTTGAAGAAGAAGAAGAAGAAGAAGAAGAATTATAAGAATTAGAAGAAGAAGAAGAAGAAGAAGAAGAGGAAGAAGAAAAGGAAGAAGAAGAAGAAGAAGAAGAAGAAGAGGAAGAAGAAGAGGAGGAAGAAGAAGAAGAAAACGAAGAAGAAGAAGAAGAAGAAGAAGAAGAAGAAGTAAAAGTAGAAGAGGAAGAAGAAAAAGAGAAAGAAGTAGAAGATGAAGAAGAACAAGAAGAAGAAGCAGAACAAGAGGAAGAAGAAGAAGAAGAAGAAGAAGGAGATGTCGAAGAAGAAGAAGAAGTAGAAGAAGAAGAAGATGAAGAACAAGAAGCAGAAGCATAGGTGGAGGGGGAAGAAGGAGATGAAGAAGAAAAAGAAGAAGAGGAACAAGAAAAAGGAGAAGAAGAGGAAGGAGAAGGAGAAGAAGAATAAGAAGAAGAACATGATGATGAACATGAAAACGATGGCAAAGATGAAGAAGAAGAAGAAGAAGAAGAAGACTAACAAGAGGAAGAAGAAGAAGATGAAGAAGAAGAATTAGAAGAAGAAGAACAAGAAGAAGAAAAAGAAGAAGCAGAAGAAGAAGAAGAAGAAGAAGAAGAAGAAGAATAAGAATAAGAAGAAGAAGAAGAAAAAGAAGAATATGAAAATGAAAAAGAAGATGATGATGAAGAAGAAAAAGAAGAAAAGAAAAAGAGGAAGAAGATGAAGAAGAAAAAGAAAAAGAAGAAGAAGAATTGAAAGAAGAAGAAGAAGATAAAGAAGAAGAAGAGGAATAAGAAAAGCAAGAAGAAGAAGAAGAAGAAGTGGAAAAAGAAGAAGAAGATGAACTAAAAGAAGAAGAAGAAGTAGAATAAGATGAAGAAGAAGAAGAAGAAGAAGAAAAAGAAGAAGAGGAGGAAAAAGAAGAAGAATTGGAAGAAGAAGATGAACAAGAAGTATTGGAAGAAGGAGAAGAAGAAGAATTTGAAGAAGAAGAAGAAGAAGAAAAAGAATTAGAAGAAGAAGAATAAGAAGAAGAAGAAGAAGAAGAAGAAGAAGAAAAAGAAGAAGAAGAAGAAAAAGAGGAAGAAGAAGAAGAAGAAGAAAACGATGATGAAGAAGAAGAAGAAGAAAAAGAAGAGGAGGAGGAGGAAGAAGAAGAAAATGAAGAAGAAGAAGAAGAAGAAACAAAAGAATAATAATTGGAAGAAGAAGAAGAAGAAGAAGAAGAAAAACAAGAAGATGAACAAGAAGAAGAAGAAGAAGATGAGGAAGAAGAGGATGAACCAGAGGAAGTAGAACAGGAACAAGAAGAAGAAAATGAAGAAAAGGAAGAAGAAGAAGAAGAATTAGAAAATGAAGAAGTAGAAGAAAAAGACAAGAAAATTTGGAAGATGTAGAACAAGAAGAATTTGAAGAACAATTAGAAGAAGAAGAAGAAGAAGTGGAAGAAGAAAAGGAAAAAGGAGAAGAAGAAGAAGAAGAAGAAGAAGAAGAAGAAGAATAAGAAGAAGAATAAGAAGAAGAATAAGAAGAAGAAGAACAAGAAGAAAAGAAGTAGATGAAGAAGAAGAAGAAGTAGAAGAAGAAGGAGAAGAATAAGAATAGGAAGAAGAAGAAGATGGAGAAGAAGAAGAAGTAGAAGAATAAAAAGAAGAAGAAGAAAAAGAAGATGAAGAAGAAGAAGATGAAGAAGAAGAGGAAGAAAAAGAAGAAGAAAAAGAAGTAAAAGAAGAAGAAGAAGAAGAAGAGGAAGAAGAAGAAGAAGAAGAAGAAAAAGTAGAAGAGGAAGAAGAAAACGAGAAAGAAGAAGAAGATGAAGAAGAAGAAGAAGAAGAAGAAGAAGAAGAAGACGAAGAAGAAGAAGGAGATGTCAAAGAAGAAGAAGAAGAAGAAGAAGATGAAGAAGAAGAAGCAAAAGCATAGGAGGAGTGGGGAGTAGAAGATGAAGAAGAAGAAAAAGAAGAGGAAAAAGAAGAAGAAGAAGAAGTGGAGGAAGAAGAAGGAGAAGAAGAAGAAGAAGAAGAAGAAGAACATGAAGATGAACATGAACATGATGGCAAAGAAGAAGAAGAAGAAGAAGAAGAAGAAGAAGAAGAAGAATACTAAAAAGAGGAAGAAGAAGAATAATTAGAAGAGGAAGAAGATGAAGAAGAAGAAGAAGAAGAAGAAGAAGAATAAGAAGAAGAAGAAGGAAAAGAAGAAGAAAAAGAAGATTATGAAAAAGAAGAATATGAAAAAAAAAGAAGAGGAAGAAGAAGAAGAAGAGGAAGGAGAAGAGCAAAAAGAAGAAGAAGAGGAAAAGAAGAAGAAGAACTAGAAGAAGAAGAAGTAGTAGTAGAAGAAGAAGAAGAAGAAGAAGATAAAGTAGAAGAAGAATTTGAAGAAGAAGAAGAAGAACAAGAAGAATTGGAAGAAGAAGAAGAAGAAGAAGAAGAAGAACTAGAAAGAGAAGAAGAAGAAGAAGAAGAAGAAGAATTTGAAAAGAATAAGAAGAAGAAGAAAAAGTTTTAGAAGAAGAAGAAGAAGAAGAAGAAGAAGAAGAAGAAAAAGAAGATGAAGAAGAAAAAGAGGAAGAAGAAAAGAAGAAGAAGAAGAAGAAGTAGAAGAAGAAGAAGAAGAAAAAGAAGAGGAAGAAGAAGAAGAAGAAGAAGAAGAAAAGGAAGAAGAAGAAGAAGAAGAAGAAGGAGATGAATAAAATGAAGAAGAAGAAGAAATAAAAGAAGAAGAAGAAGAAGATGATGATGAAAAAGAAGAACTGGAAGAACAATAAGAAGAAGAAGAATTAGAAGAAGAAGAAGATTAAGAAGAAGAAGGTGAAGAAGAAAAAGAATTGGAAAAAGAAGAAGATGAAGAAGAAGAAGAAGAAGAAAAAGAAGATTAAGAAGTTGAAGAAGAAGACGAGGAAGAAGAATAAGAAGACGAAGAAGATGATGAACTTGAAGGAAAAGAAGAAGAAAAAAATGAAGATGGAGAAATAGAAAAAGAAGAAGTAAATAAAGAATAAGAAGATGAAGGAGAAGAAAGAGGTGGAGAAGAAGAAGAAGAAGAAGAAGAGGAAGAAGAAGGAGGAGGAGAAAAAGGAGAAGTTGAAGGAGAAGAAGAAGAAGATGAAGAAGAAGTAGAAGAAGAAGATGAAGAAGAAAGAGAAGAAGTAGAAGAAGAAGAAGAAGAAGAAGATGATGAGGTAGAATTGGAAGAAGAAGAAGAAGAAGAAGACGATGATGAGGAAGAAGAAGAAGAAGAAGAAGAAGAATTAGAAGAAGAAGAATATGGATATGAAGAAGAAGAAGAAGAAGTGGAAGAAGAAGAAGAATTGGAAAAAGAAGAATAAAAGGAAGAAGAAGAAGATGAGGAGGACTAAGAAGAAAAATAGGAAGAAGAAGAAGAAGAAGGTGAAAAAATAGAAGAAGAACAAGAAGAAGAAGAATTTAAAGAAGAAGAAGCAGAAGAACAAGAAGAATTGGAAGAAGAAGTAGAAGAAGAAAAAGAAGAAGAAGAAGAATTGATAGGAGCATGTAAAGAATAATAATAATAGTAAGATTATGGGTAAGAAGATAGAAGAAGTCGGAGAATAAGAAGATTATGGGTAAGAAGATGGAGAAGAAAAAAAGGAGTAGAAGTTGGAGAAGAAGAAAGAGAAGAAAAAGATGAAAAAGAAGAAGAAGAAGAAGAAGGAAAAGGATAAAATGAAGAAGAATTGGAAGAAAAAGAAGAAGAAGAAGAAGAAGAACAACAACAACAACAAGATGAAGAAGAATGATTAGAAGAAGAAGAAGAAGAAGTGGAAGAAGAAGAAGAAGAAGAAGAAGAAGAAAAGGAAGAAGAAGAAGAAGAGGAAGAAGAAGAAGAAGAAGAAGAAAAAGAAGAAGAAGAAGAGGAAGAGGAAAAAGAAGTGGAAGAAGAAGAAGAAGAAGATGAAGAAGAAGAAGAAGAAGAAGAAGAAAAAGAAGATTTGGAAGAAGAACAACAACAAGAAGAAAAATTAGAAAGAGAAGAAGAAGAAGATGATGAAGAATTGGAAAAGAAGAGGATGAAGAAGAAGAAGAGAAGAAGCAAAAGAAGAAGAAGAAGTTGAAGAAGAAGACAAAGAAGAAGTATAAGAAGTAGAGATGTTGAAGAAAAAGGAAAAGAAGAACAAAAAGATGAAGATGGAGAAGATGAAAAAGAAGAAGAAGAAGAAGAAGTAAATAAAGAAGAAGAAGAAGAGAAGGAGAAGAAGGAGGAGTAGAAGAAGAAGACGACGAAGAAGCAGAAGAAGAAGAAGAAGAAGAAGGAGAAGTAGAAGGAGAAGAAGATGATGAAGAAGAAGAAGAAAGAGAAGAAGAAGAAGAAGAAGAAGATGATAATCATGATGATGATGATGAAGCAGAATTGGAGAAAGAAGAAGAAGAAGAAGAAGAAGAAGAAGAAGGATTGGAAGAAGAAGAAGAAGAAGAATTGGAAAAAGAAGAAGAAAAGGAAGAAGAAGATGATGAGAAGGATGAAGAAAAGAAAGAAGAAGAAGAAGAAGAAGAAGAAGAAGAAGAAGAAAAAGACGAAGAACAACAACAAGAAGAAGAATTAGAAGGAGAACTAGAAGAATTGGAAGAAGAAGCCAAACAAGAAAAAGAAGAAGAAGATGAAGAAGAATTAAATGGAGTAGATAAAGAATAATAATAATTGCATTAATAATAATAATAACAACAAATAGTAATAATAATAATAATAATAATAATGAGAGGAAGAGGATGATGTAGACGAAGAAAAGAAGTCGAAGAATAAGAAGAATATGAGTAAGAAGATGGAGAAGAAGAAAAAGGAGTAGAAGATGGAGAAGAAGAAAGAGAAGAAAAATAAGAAGAAGAAGAAGAAGAAGAAGAAGAAGAAAAGGAAGAAGAAGATGAAGAAGAAGAATTGGAAGAAAAAGAAGAAGAAGAAGAAGAAGAAGAAAAGAAGAAGAGGAAGAAAAGGAAGAAGAAGAAGAAGAAGAAGAAGAAGAAGGAGAAGAAGAAGTAGAAGTGGAGGAGTTGGAGGAGGAAGAAGAAGAAGAAGAAGAAGAAGAAGTAGAAGAAGAAGAAGATGAAGAAGAAGAAGAAGTTGAAGAGAAGAAAAGAGAAGAAGAAGAAGAAGAAAAGAAGAAGGAGGAGAAAGAACAAGAAGTAGACGAAGAAGGGGGAGGAAGAGAGGAAGAAGAAGAAGAAAAAGAAGAAGATGAAGAAGAAGAAGAAGAAGAATTTGAAGAAGGAGAAGAACTACGAGAAGAATTTGAAGAAGAAGAAGTACAAGAAGAAGAAGAAGAAGAAGATGATGAAGAAGAAGAAGAAGAAGAAGAAGAAGTAGAAGTAGAAAAAGAAGAAGCAGAAAAAGGAGGAGGAGGAGGAGAAGAAGAAGAAGAAGTAGAAAAATCAGACGAAGCAGCAGCAGAAGAAGAAGAAGAAGAATTTGATGGAAAATTAGAAGAAGAAGAATTGGAAGAAGATGATGATGATGATGAAGAAGAAGAAGAAGAATTAGAGGAATTAGAATAATTAGAAGAAGAAGAAGAAGAAGAAGAAGAAGAAAAGAAGAAGAAGAAGAAGAAGAAGAAGATGTTGAAGAAGAACAAGAAGGAGAAGAAGAAGAAGAAGAAGAATTGGAAGAAGAAGAAGTAGTAGAAGAAGTAGAATTAGAAGAGGAAGAAGAAGAAGAAGAAGAAGAAGAAGAAGAAGTGGAAAAATTGGAAGAAGAAGCAAGGGGAAGAAGAAAAAGATGAACAACAAGAGGAAGAAGAAGAAGAAGAAGAGGAGGAGGAGAGGAGGAAGAAGAAGAAGAAGAAGATCAACAACAAGAAGAGTTGTAAAAGAAGAAGTAGAACAAGAAGAAGAAGAAGAAGAAGAAGAAGATGAACAATCAGAAGGAGAAGAAGAAGAAGAAGAATGTGAAGAAGAAGAAGAAGAAGAATTAGAAGAATTAAAAGAAGAAGAAGAAGAAGATGTAGAAGAACTAGAAGAAAAAGAAGAATAAAAAGAAGAAGAAAGAAGGAGAATAAGAAAAAAGAGATAAAAAGAAGAAGAAGAAGATGAAGAAGAAGAGGAAGAAGAAGTAGAAAAAGTAGAAAAAGAAGAAGGAGAATAGAAGAAGAAGAGAAAGAAGAAGAAGAGAAAGAAGAAGAAGAAAAAGAAGAAGTAGATAGAACAGAAGAAGTAGAAGAAGAAAAAAGAAGAAGAAGAAGAAGTTGAAGAAGAAGTTGAAGAAGAAGAAGAAGAGAAAGAAGAATTTAAAGAAGAAGTAGAACAAAAAGTAGAAGAAGAAGAAGAAAAAGTAGAAGAAGAAGAAGAAAAAGTAGAATAAGAAAAATAAGAAGAAGAAGAAGAAGAAGAAGAAGAAAAAGTGGAAGAAGAAGATGAAGAGGAGGAAGAAGTGCAAGAAGAAGAAGAAGATGTGGAAGGAAAAGAAGAAGTAGATGTGGAAGAAGAAGAAGTAGAAGAACAAATACAAGAAGAGGAAAAAGTTGAAGATGATGAATTGATGAAGAAGAACTAGAAGAATTGGAAGAAGAGGAAGAAAAAGAAGAAAAAGAATTGGAAGGAGCAGAGGCAAAAAAATAAGTAAAAGAAGAAGAAGAAGAAAAAGAAGAAGAAGAAGGAGAAGAAGAAAAAGAAGAAAAAGAAGAAAAAGAAGAAAAAGAAGAAAAGAAGAAGAAGAAAAGAAGGGGAAGAGGAAGAAGAAGAAGAAGAAGAAGAATTGGAAGAAGAAAAAGAACAAGAAGTAGAAGAAGAAGAAGAAAAAGATGAAGAAGAATTGGAGGAAGACGAAGAAGAAAAAGAAGAAGAAGAAGAAGAAGAAGAAGAAGAATTAGAAGAAGAAGAATAATTAGAAGAAGAAGAAGATGAAGAACTGAAAGAAGAAGAAGAAGAAGAAGAATTGGAAGAAGAAGAAATAGAAGAAGGAGAAGAAGAGGAAGAAGAAATAGAAAGAAGGAGAAGAAGAAGAAAAAGAAGACGAAGAAGAAGAAGAATTGGAAGAAAATAAAGTTGAGGAATAAGAAGAATTGGAAAAAGAAATAGAAGGAGAAGAAGAAGAAGAAGAAGAAGAAGTTGAAGAAGTATTAGAAGAATTAGAAGGTGTAGAAGTATAATAATAATAACAATAATAATAATAATAATAATAATAATAATTATTATTATTATTATTATTATTATTATTATTAGTGTTATTATTATTATTATTATTATTATTTAATAATAATAGAAGAAGAAGATGAAGAAGAAGAAATAAAAAGGAAAGAAAGAAGAAGAAGAAGAGATGATGAAGAAAAAGAAGAAGAATTGGAAGAAGAAAAGGACGTAGAAGAACATGAGGAAGAAGAAGAAGAAGAAGAAGAAGAAGAAGTAGAAGAAAAAGGAGAACAACAAGAACAAGAAGAAGATGAAAAAGAAGAAGAAGAAGAAGCTGAAGAAGAAGAAGAAAAAGAAGGAGAAGAAGAAGAAGAAGAAGAAGAAGAATTGGAGGAAGAAGAAGAAGATGATGAAGAAGAATTAGCAGATGACAAGAAACAAAAGAAGGTGAAGAAGAAAAAGAATTGGAAGAAGAAGAAGAATAAGAAGAAGGAAAAGAAGAAGTAGAAAAAGAATAATAAGGCAAAGAGAAAGAAGAAGAGGAGCAGGAAGAAGAAGAAGAAGAAGAAGAATTTGAAGAAGGACAAGGAGGAGAGGAGGAGGAGGAGAAGAAGAAGAAGTAGAAGAAGAAGAAGAAGAAGTAGAAGAAGAAGAAGAATTGGCAAAAGAAGAAGAAGTAAAAGAATTGGAAGGAGAACAAAAAGTAGAAGAAGAGGAAGGAGAAGAAGAAGAATTACAAGAATTAGAAGAAAAAGAAGAAGAAGAAGAAGTAGAAGAAGAAGAAAAC
>JAIUJO010002555.1:62500-65000 GCA_023846275.1 Vanilla planifolia | reverse complement strand
AAGAAGAAGAAGAAGAAGAAAAAGAAGAAAATGAAGAAGAACAAGTAAATGAAGATGAAGAAAAAGACTAAGAAAAAGAACAAGAAGATAATGATGAAGAAGAAGGGGAAGAAGAAGAAGAAGAAGGAGAAGAAGAAGAACAAGAAGAAGGCAAAGAAGAAGAAGAAAAAGAAATTGTAAATGAAGGAGAAGAAGTAGAAGATGTTGATGATGATGAAGAATTTGATTTTTTTAGAAGAAGAAGTAGAAGAAGAAGAACAAGAAGAAGAAGAAGAAGAAGAAGAAGAAGTAGAAGAAGAACGAGACGAAGAATAAGAAGACAAAGACGAACAACAACAAAAAGATGTAGAGGAAGGAGAAGATGGAGAAGGAGATGATGATGATGATTAAGAAAAAGAAGAAGATAAGAAGATGAAGAAGTAGAAGTAGAAAAAGAAAATGAAGAAAAAAGAGAAGAAGAAGAAGAGGAAGAAGAAGTAGAAGAAGATGGAAAAGTAGAAGAACAAGAAGGAGAAGAAGAAGTGGAAGAAGAAGAAGAAAAAGTAAAAGAAGAAGAAGATGTAAAGAAGAAGAAGAAGAAAAACTAGAAGAAGAAGAAGTAAAAGAAGACGAACAACAAAAAGAAGAAGAAGAAGAAGAAGAAGTAGAAGAAGAGAAGGAAGAAGAAGAAGAACAAGAAGAAGAAGACAAAGAAGGAGAAGAAGAAGGAGAAGAAGAAGAAAAACACGAAGAAGAAAAGATGATGAAGAAGAAGAAGTATAAGAAGAAGAAGAAAAAGAAGAAGAAGAAGAAAAATAAGAAGCAGTTGATGAAGAAGAAGAAGAAGAAGAAGAAGAAGAAGAAGAGATGGAAGTAGGAAAGGACGAAGAAGAAGAAGAAGAAGAAGAAGAATAAGAAGAAGTAATAGAAGAAAATAGAGTAGAAGAAGAAGAAGAAGAAGAAAGGGAAGCACAAGAAGAAGAAGAAGAAGACGAAGAAGAAAGACAAAGAGAAGGAGAAGAAGAAGAAGAAGAAGAAGAAGAAGAAGAAAAAGAAGGAGATGAAGAAGTAGAAGAAGAGGAAGAAAAGGAGGAGAAGAAGATGATGGAGTAGAAGAAGAAGAAAAAATAGAAGATGATGAAGGAGGAGGAGGAGGAGGAAGAAGAGGAGGAGAAGAAGAAGAAGAAGATGATGATGATGATGAAGAAGAAGAAGAAGAAGATTACGATGATGATGATGAGGAATTGGTGGAAGAAGAAGAAGTGGAATTACAATAAGTAGAAGGAGACGAAGAAGAAGAAGAAGAAGAAGAAGAAGAGGAAGACGAAGAAGAAGAACGAGATGAAGAAGAAGAAGTAGTAGAAGAAGAAGAGAAAGACGAAGAAGAAGAAGAAGTAGAAGAATAAGAAAAATAAGAACAAGAAAAAGGACAAGAAGAAGGAGACAAAGAAGAAGAAGAAGCAGATGATGATGATGACGATGAAAAAGAAGAAGAAGAAGAAGAAGAAGAGGAAGAAGAAAAAGAAGTAGAAGAAGACGAAGAACAAGAAGAAAATGAAGGAGCAAAAGAAAAAGAACAAGAAGAAGAAGACACAAAAAAAGAAGATGAGGAAGAAGAAGAAGAAGAAGAAGAAGAAGAAGAAGAAAAAGAAGAAGAAGAAGAAGAAGAAGAAGAAAAAGAAGAAGAAGAAGAATATGAAGGAGGAGGAGAAGAAGAAGAAGAATATGAAGGAGGAGAAGAAGAAGAAGAAGATGATGATGAAGAAGAAAAAGAAGAAGAAGAAGTAGAAGAAGAAGAAGAAGTTGAAGGCGAAGACGAAAACGAAGTAAAAGAAGAAGAAGAGTTGGAAGAAGAAGAAGAAGAAGAAGAATTAGAAGAAGAAGAAGAATATGAAGAAGAAGAAAAAGTAGAACAAGAAGAAGAAGAAGAAAAAGAAGAAAAAGAAGAAGAACACGAACCAAAAGAAGAAAAAGAGAAAGAAGAAGAAGGACAAAAAGAAGTTGAAGAGGAGGAAGAATAAGAAGAAAAAGGATAAGAAGAAGAAGAACAACAACAAAAAGAAGTTGTAGAAGAAGGAGAAGATGAAGAAGTGGAAGATATAGAACAAGATAAATAGAAGAAGTATCAGAAGAAGAAGAAGAAGAAGAAAAGGGAGGAGAAGAAGACAAAGAAGAAGAAGAAGAAGATGATGAAGAAGAAGAAGATGAAGAAGAAGAAGGAGATGGAAAGAAGAAAGAAGAAGAAGAAGAAGAAGAAATAAAAGAAGAAGAAGAAGAAGAAGAAAATGAAGAAGATGAAAAAGAAGGAGAAGAAGTAGAAGTGGAATAAGAAGTAGAAAAAGAAGAAGAAGAAGAAGAAGAAGAAGAAGAATGAGGAGGAGAAAATGAAGAAGAAGAAGACGAAGAAGAAGAAGAAGAAGAAGAAGAGGAAGAGGAAGGAGAAGAAGAAGAAGAAGAAGAAGAAGAAGAAGAAGTAGAAGAGGAGGATGAGGAAGAAGAATAAGTAGAAGAGGAGGAGGAG
>JAIUJO010002555.1:20000-22500 GCA_023846275.1 Vanilla planifolia | reverse complement strand
TTGCTGATCTTCTTAGCAGACTAAGAATGAAGAAGAGCTTGCCTTTCTAAAAATAGTGCTAGAAAAAATGAAAAGAATGGGTGAGTTTATTGAAATAACTTACAAACAAGTTAAAGCTCAAACAGAAGATAAGGTAGAATCATCAAAAGCCCAACAGGCTTTTTTCAGAATCAGCCAAAGCCCAACAGGCTTTAACAGAGTCCTCTAAAGCCCAACAGGCTTTAATAGAGTCTTCCAAAGCCCAATAGGCTATAGGAAGCCAAACCTCTAAAGCTTAAATGACAATTCTATAGGCTAAAAGCCTTGTCACTAAAAAATACCAAAGCAGGATAATAGAAAAGGGAAAAATCTTTGCTGCATCAGTCGTCAAAGATTGGTACAATAAACAACTTCAACAAATAGACCCAGATTTCTTTGACAAAATCAATGGCTTTTTCCCAGCTATTCAAACAAATAACTGGCGAACTGCCAATTACTGGTTAACCCAATCGGAGAAAAATTATCTGCTCAACAAACAGATTTATGTAGAACAAAAAACAAAAGAAGAGGCATCCAAGAAACAATTGGAAGCCCTTTTAGCAAGATCAACAGTTACCCAATCAAGTATGCTACAAAACTTGAAACAACAGCTCTTCAACATAGAAGCTCTAGTAGATGTTTTTTCAACGATAGAAACTACAGATCTTATATAATTCTGGATTAACGATTTCCTTGGATTGGTACAAATGTTAAATCTTAAGAACGAAGATACAAGGAAACTTGAAGCTAAAATGGTTGTTTAGGAAATGCTCTAACTTTATCAATCTAATATTTTGGACGAAGAAAAACTGCTGCAATTTTTCAAACAATTAGAAGAAACAAACATCGTCAATCTATTTCTTAATCAAGAGGTCCTTTATCTTTCTATAGAAAGTCCTAGGTCATCGCTTGCTACGATGAAATACCAAATTACAAACAACACCTCCGAAAAGGAATAGTCCATGAAGTTTATATCTATACTAAACATCCTTAAGAATATATAGGCTACATTCCTGACCTTTGTGCTAACAGTCTTATAGCATATACAACAAAGTCCTCTTCTATCTTTGTCTTTAAAATCTGGATAGTTTGGGAAGAAAGGGAGCATATTAACTTATACTCTGCAATTCAATTATGGATGCTAGTTAAAGAATCAGAGACACAAACACCCAGATTAGAACCATTCTAACAAAGTCTCTTTAATGAAGAACTGGTAAGAAAACAAGCTGCTCGAGACTTCTTCTAGAAACTAGACATTGGAACCAGATACCTAGCAAAGAAAGTATCTTATGGAAAGACAATCTTTTTAATTGACACGCTTGCAATGGAACAAGAAGACCAAGTCTAAAGAGAACAAAAAATGAAAAAGTTCCTTCAGAGTATTAAACTAGGAAAAATAGGGGTAGAAGAACAAGAAGAATCGGAAGAAAAAGAAGTAGAAGAAGTAGAAAAAGATGATGAAGAAGAAGAACCAGTAGAAAAGGAACAAGAAGAAGAATAAGAAGAAAAAGCAATGGAGTAAGAAGAGAAAGAGGAAGAAGAAGAAGAAGAAGAAGAGACAGAAGAAAAAGAATAATAATAATAATAATAATAATTATAGTAATAATAATAAGAATAATAACAATAACAATAATAAGAAGAAGAAGGAGAAGAAGAAGAACTAGTAGTAGAACAAGAAGAAGAAGAAGAAGAAGAAGAAGAATAAGAAGAATAAGAAAAAGAAGAGAAAGAAGTTGGAGAAGAAGAAGAAGAAGAAGAAGAAAAAAGAGGAGGAGGAGGAGGACGACGACGATGAGAAGAAGAAGAAGAAGGGGAAAAAGAAAAAGGAGAAGAAGAAGCAGAAGAAGAAGAAGAATAAAAAGAAGAAGAAGAAGAAGAAGAAGAAGAAGAAGAAGAAAAAGAAGATGAAGAAGAAGAAGAAGAAGAAGAAAAAGAAGAAGAAAAAGAAGATAAAGAGGAGGAGGAGGAGGAGGAGGAGGAGGAAGAAGAAGAAGAAGAAGAACAAGAACAAGAAGAAGTGGAAGAAGAAGAAGAAGAAGAAGAAGAGGAAGAAGAAGAAGAGGAAGAAATAGAAGAAGAAGAAATAGATGAAGAAGAAGAAGAAGAAGAAGAAGAAGACGAAGAAGTAGTAATAGAATAATAATAATAATAATAATAACAATAATAATAATAATAATAAAAGCAATAATAATAACAAGAATTGGAAGAACTTGAAGAAGAAGAAGATGAAGAAGAAGAAGAAGAAGGAGAAGTGGAAGAAGAAGTAGAAGAATAAGAGCAACAAGAAAAAGAAGAAGGAAAGAAAAAAGAAGGTGAAGAAGAAGAAGAAGAGGAAGAAGAAGAAGAAGAAGAATTGGAAGAAGAAGAAGAAGAAGAACAAGAAGAATTAGAAGAAGAAGAAGTAGAAGAGGGAGAAGAAGTAGAAGAATAAGAAGAAGAAGAAGAAGAATTGGAAAAATTAGAAGAAGAAGAAGGAGGAGGA
>JAIUJO010001638.1:120000-127495 GCA_023846275.1 Vanilla planifolia | reverse complement strand
AAAAGGAAGAAGAAGAAGAAGAAGAAGAAGAAGAAGAAGAAAAAGAAAAAGAGAAGAAATAGAAGAAGAAGATGATTAAGAAGAAGAAAAAGTGAAAGAAGAAGAAGAAAAAGAAGAGGAAGAAGAAGAGCAAGAAAAAGTGGAAAAAAGAGTAGAAGAAGAGTAACAAGAAGAAGAAGAAGAAGAAGACAAAGGTGAGGAAGAAGAGAGGAGGAAGAAGAAGAAGAACAACTAGAAGGGGAAGAATAAGAAGAAGAAGAAGAAGAAAAGAGGAAGTAGTAGTAGAAGAAGAAGAGAAGAGGAAGAAGAAGAATTGGAAGAAAAGAAAGAAGAGGAAGAAAAAGAAAAAAAGTACAAGAAGAATAAGAATAAGAAGAAGAAGAAGAAGAAGAAGAGGAAAAGGACGAAGAAGAACAAGAAAAAGAAGAGGAAGTGGAAGAAGAAGAAAAAGAAGAAGAAGAAGAAGAAGGAGGAGAAGAAGAGGATTACGAAGTAGAAGAATAAGAATAAGAAGGAGATGAGTAAGAAGAAAAAGATGGAGAAGAAGGTGATGAACTAAAAAGAAGAAAAAGAGGAAAATGATGAGAAAAAGGGAGTAGAAGAATTGGAAAATGAAGAAGAAAAAGAAGAAGAAAAACAAGAAGAAGAGTAGTAGTAGTAGAAGAAGAAGAAGAAGAAGGAGAAGAAAAAGAAGAAGATATAAAAGAAAAAGAAGAAGAAGAAGGAGAAGAAGAAGAAAAAGAAGAAATAAAAGGGGAAGAAGAAGAAGAAGAAGAAAGAGAAGAAGAAGATGAAGAAGAAGAAGAGTAAGAAGAAAAAGAACATGAACAATAAGAAGAAGAGGAAGAAGAAGAGAAAGAAGAAGAAGAAGAAGAGAAGGAGAAGAAGAGGAAAAAGAAGAAGAAGAAGGAGATGATGATTAAGAAGAGTAGAAGAAGAAGAATAAGAAAAAGTGGAAGGAGAAGAAGAAGAAGAAGCGAAAGAGGAAGTAGAAGTAGAAGAAGAAGAGGAAGAGGCAGAAGAAGAAGAAAAAGAAGAGGAGGAAGGTGAGGAAGAACAGGAGACAGAAGAAGAAAAAGGTGAGGAACAAGAATAAGAAGAGGTAGAAGAAGAAAATGAAGAAGTAGTAGATGTAGAAGAAGAAGAAGAAGAGAGGGAATAGGGGCAAAGAGTTAGGGATTTGGGATTAAGGAAAAGGATTTTGGAAGGTAGGATTAAGGTTAGGCATAAGACAATATTGATTAAACTTTAGGAAGGGAAGGATTAAGGATTTGGTATTAGGGATTAAGGTTTGGAGATTAGGGAATTGAGAGTTAGTAATTAAGGATTAAGGATTTGGGATTAAGGGGTAGGAACTAGGTAATAAGTAGTAAGTATTAGGGATTAAGAATAAGTGATTAACAATTTTTTATTATGGATTAGGGATTAAGATTTAAAGGATTAATTATCAAGGATTAAGGATTAGAGATTTAAGATTAGAGATTAGGGATTAAAGAATAGTGATTGGGGATAAGGGATTAGAGATTAGAGATTAGGCATGTTGGATTTAGAAATAGAGATTAGGGATTTAGATTAGAATTATAAACTAGGGATCAGAGTTTAGGGATTAGGGATTAGAGATTAGGGATTGAATATTATGGATTAAGGATTAGGGATTCGATATTCAAAATTAGTGTTTAGGGATTAGATATTAAGGATTAAATATTAGGAATTAAAGATTAGGGATTAAAGATTAAGGATGGATTAGTGATTAAGGATTAGAGATTAGAGTGACGAAAGAAGGAGGAAGAAGAAGGAAGGAAGAAGGAAGAAGGAAGAATGAATAACATTACCAGAAGAAGAGGAAGAATAAAGAAGAAAGAAGAAGGACGAAGGAAAAAAGGAAGAAAGAGGAAAGTTAAAAGAAGAAAGCAGAAAGAAGAAAGAAGAAAGAAGAAGAAGAAGAAGAAGAAGAAGAAGAAGAAAATGAAGAAGGAGAAGAAAAAGGAGGAGTGTGAGGAGAACAAAGAGGAGGAGGAGGAGAAAGAGAAAAAGAAGGGATAGAGAAGGTGAAAGAGATGGAGGAGAAGGAGAAGGAGGTGTACAAGACGAAGAAGGAGAATGAGAAGGAGAAAGAGAAAGATTAGGAGAAGGAGAAGAAGAAGAAGTTTAAGAAGGAGAAGAAGAAGAAGAAATAGAAGAAGAAGGAAGAAGGGGAAGAAGAAGAAGAAGAAGAAGAAGAAGTAGAAAAAAAGAGGAAGAAAAAGAATAAGAAAAGAAGAAGGAGAAAAAGAAGAAGAAGAAGAGGAAGAAGAACAAGAGGAAGAGGAAGAAGAAGATGAAGAAGAAGAAAAAGATAAAGAAGAAGAAGAAAAAGAAGAAAATAAAGAAGAGGATGAAGAAGAAAAGAAGGAAGAAGAAGAAGAAGAGGAAGAGAAAGATGAGGAAGAAGAGGAAGAAGAAGAACAAGAAGAAGAAAATAATGAAGGAGTGGAAGAAGAGGAGGAGGAAGAAGAAAAAGAAGAGGATCAAGAAGTGGAAGAAGAAGAAGTGGAAGAGGAAGGTATTAAAGGTTAGGGATTAGGGATTAAAACTTTAAGACTAGGGATTAAGGAGGGAAGGATTATGGATTAGGTTTTTGGGATTAAGGATTAGGTATTAAGGATTAGGGATTTGGGAATATGGATTCACAACAAGGTATCAGGGTTTAAGAATTAAGGATTAGGGATTTTGGAGTAGGGATCAAAGAATAAGGAATATAGCTTAGGATTAAAGATTAGGAATTAAGAATTGATGATGAAGGGATTAATGATTATGCATTAGAGATTTAGTATTAAGAGATTAATTACTATAGATTAGGCTTCTAGGGTTGGGATTTCGAATTAGGGAATAGGATTCAAGGTTTGACATTAGTGATTAGAGATTCAGGATTCTGGATTAGACATAAATTTAGGGATTATGGAATGGAGATTAAAAGATTTATAATTAGGATTAGAGTTTAATGATTAGGTGTTAAGGATTAAAGATTAGAGATTATTAAAGATTAGGGATTAGGAATTAGAGATTATAGATAAGGGATTAAGGATTCAGGATTAAAGATTAGGGATTAGGGACTAAAACATAAGGATTAGGAAAGAGGGATTTGGGATTTTGTGTTAGGGAATTTTAATTATGGATTATGGGTTAATGATGGATTAAGGATTAGGGA
Source organism: Vanilla planifolia (assembly GCA_023846275.1). Classification (NCBI taxonomy): domain Eukaryota; kingdom Viridiplantae; phylum Streptophyta; class Magnoliopsida; order Asparagales; family Orchidaceae; genus Vanilla; species Vanilla planifolia. The sequence continues at coordinate 124,308 of JAIUJO010001638.1, read as the reverse complement.
TTAGGGATTAGTAGAGGAAGAAGAAGAAAAAGAAGAAGTAAAGGAAGATGAAGGGGAAGAAGAAGAAGAAGAATAAGACGAAGAAGAAAAGGATGATGTAGAAGAAAAAAAGAAGAACAAGAAGAAGATAAGAGGAATAAGATGATGGTGAAGAAGAAGAAGAAGAAAAATAAGAGAAGAAGAAGAAGAAGAAGAAGAAGAAGAAGGTGTGGAAGAAGAAAAAGAAGAAGAAGAAAGAAAAGTGGATGAAAAAGAAGAAATTTAAAGAGAAGAAGAAGTAGAAGAAGTAGAACAACAACAACAAAAAATAGAAAGAAGAAGAGGAAGAAGAAGAAGAAGAACAACAAGAAAAAGAAGAACGGGAAAAAGAAGGTGAGGAAGAAGAAGAAGAAGAAGAGGAAGAGGAAGAAGAAGAAGAAGAAGAAGAAGTGGAACAAGAGGAAGATGTGGAAGAAGAGGAACAAGAAACAGACAAAAATGTGGAAGAAGAAGAAGGGGAGGAAGAAGAAGAAGAAGAAGTAGTAGAGGAAGAGGAAGAAGAAATAGATTAAATATTAGGCATTTGAGGTTAGTGATTAAGGATTAAGGAATGAAGGATTAGGCATTAGGTATCATGAAATAAATGTTGAAGATTAGAGAGAAAGGGATTAGGGATGAGGGACTTGGGAGTTAGTAATTAGGGATTAGGGTTTAAAGATTAGGGATTAGGAATTAGGGATAAAGGAATAAGTAATAAGGATTAGGGGTTAAGGATGGAGGATTAATGATTAGGTACTAGAGATTAGAGATGAAGAATTAAGAGATTAATTATTAAGGATAAGAGAATAAGGATTGAAGATTAAAGATTAGGGATACAGGATTTAGGATTAAAGAATAAAGATTAAGGATTAAAGATTAAGGGATTAAGTTTAGCATTAGAGATTTGAGATTAAGTATTAAGAATTAGGAATTAGTGATTAAGGAATCGAGATTAGGGATTAGGGATTAGAGGCAAAGATAGGAATTATGAATGATAGATTAGTGATAAGGTATTAGGAATTAGAATTTAACAATTAAGGATTAGTGACTAGGGATTAAGGATTAAAAATTAGGAATTAGGGATTATGAATTAGTATTAAGGATTAGGGATTAAGGGTTAAGGATTAAATATAAGAGATTAAAAATTGCAGATTAAGGATTAAGGATTACCTATTAAGGATTATGGATGGAGTTGACATTAGGGATTAGGGAAGGATTGATAAGGCATTATAGATTTAGAGATGAGAGATTAAGGAGGGAGGGATTAAGAGGTAAGGATTAAAGAATAAAGATTAATGACTTTGAATAAGAAGGAGAAGATGAAGATTTTAAAGAAGAAGAAGAAGAAGAAGAAGAAGAAAAAGAAGTAGAAGAAGAAAAAGAAGAAAAGTAAGAAAATGTATTAGAAGAAGAAGACGAAGAAGAAAAACAAAAAGAAGAAGAAGAAGAAGCAAAAAAATGAGGAAGAAGAGGAAGAAGAAGAAGAAGAAGAAGAAGAAAATGAGGAAGATGTTGAAGAAGAAGAAGAAGAAAAAGAAGAAGAAGGAGAAGAAGAAGAAGCAGAGGAAAAAGAAGAATAAGAAAAAGGAGAAGGAGAAGATTTAGAAGAAGAAGAAGAAGAAGAAGAAGAAGTGGAAGATGAAGAAGAAAAAGAAGAAGAACAAGAAGAAGAGAAGAAAAAAGATGATGATGAAGAAGAAGAGGAAATAGAAAAAGAAGAAGAAGAAGAAGAAGAAATAGAAGAGGAAGAAGAGTAAAAGAAGAAAGAGAAGAAGAAGAAGAAAAAGAAGAAAAATAAGAAGAGGAAAAAGAAGAACAGGAAGAAGAAGAAGACGTAGAAGAAGAAGAGGAGGAAGAAGAAGAAGAAGAAGAAGAAAAAGTAGGAAAAGAACAACAAGAAAAAGAAGAAGAAGATGATGATGAAGAAAAGGAAGAAGAAGAAGAAGAAGAAGAAGAAGAAGAAGAGGAAGATGAGGAAGAAGAAGAAGATGGAGAAGAAGAAGAAGAAGAGGAAGAAGAAGAAGAAGAAGAAGAAGAAGAAGAAGAGGAAGAAGAAGAAAAAGAAGAAGAAGAAGAAGAAGAAGAGGAAGAAGAAGAAGAAGAAAAAGAAGAGGAAGTGTAAGGTGATGAAGAAAAGGAAGAAGAAGACGATGATGATGAGGTAGAAGTAGAAGAAGAGGAAGAGGAAGAAGGAGAATAAGAAGTAAAAGAAGAGGAGAAGAAGAGACTGATTAGGGATTAGAATAGGAAGGGTGAGATTAGGGATTAAGCATTAAAGAAAGGATTAAGGATTCCAGATTGAAAATTTAGGATTAGAGATTATGGATTTGAAATTAAAGATTAGGCTTTAGGGTTTAAGGATTAGGGAGCAGGGACAAGGGAATAAAGAATCATTGAAAATATTAAGGATTAGGGATTACAAATTAGGGATAAAGTATTAGGGATTAGGAATGGATTGATGATTAGAGAAGAAGAAGAGGAAGAAGAAGATGTAGTAGAAGATGATGTTGAAGAAGAAGATAACAAAGAATAAGAATAAGAAGAAGAAGAAGAAGAGAAAAAAGAAGGAGAAGTGGATGAAGAAGAAGAAGAAGAAGAGAAGAAGTAGAAGAAGAATATGAAGGAGGAGAAGAAGAAGAAGAAGAAGGAGAGGAAAAAGCAGAGGAAAAAGTAGTAGTAGAAAAAGAGGAAGTAGAAGAAGAAGAAGAAGAAAAACTGAAAGAAGAAGAGAAATATTTAGGAGAAGAAGAGAAAGAAGGAGAAGCGCAAGAAGGAGAAGAGTAAGAAGGATTAGTGATTAAGTATTAGGAATTAAGGATTAGAGATTATGGATTGGAGATTAATGACTAAAGATTAAAGATTTAGAATTAGAGATTATAGATTGTGGATGGATAGATATAAGGGATTAGGGAAGGATGGATAAGACATTATAGATTTAGGGATGTGAGATTAAGGAGGGAGGGAATTAGGGGTAAGGATTAAGGAATAAAGAATAACAATTATTAAGAACAAGAATAATAAGAAGATGATGAGGAAGAAGAAGGAGAAGAAGAAGAAGAGAAAGAAGAAGAAGAAGACGACGAAGAAGAAGAAGTAGAAATGGAAGAAAAAGAATAATAATAATAATAATAATAATAATAATAATAATAATAATAATAATAATAATAAAGATAAAAATAATAATAAGAGGAACACACGAAAGAAGAGGGGGAAGAAGAAAAAGAAAATGAGGAAGAAGAAGAAGAAGAAGTAGAAGAAGACGTAGAATAAGAAGAAGAAGAAGAAGAAGTGGTGGAAGAAGAATTAGGAGGAGTTGGAGAAGATTAAGAACAAGAAAAAGGAGAAGGTCAAGAAGTTGAAGAAGAAGAAGATGAAGATGAAGATGTGGAAGATGAAGAGGAGGAAGAAGAAGAAGAAGAACAAGAAGTGGAAGATGGTAAAAAAAAGATGAATAACAACAAGAAGAGAAGAAGAAAAAGAAGAAGAAGAAGAAGAAGAAGAGGAAATAGAAAAAGAAGAAGAAGAAGGTGAAGAAGAAGAAGGAGAAGAAGAATAAGAAGAAGAAGAAGAAATAGATGAGGAAGAAGATTAAAAAGAAGTAGAAGAAGAAGAAGAAGAGGAAAAGGAAGAAGAGGAAGAAGAAGAAGACATAGAAGAAGAAGAAGAATAGGAAGAAGAAGAAGAAGAAGAAGAAGAAGGAGAAGAAGAAGAGAAAAAAGAACAAGAAGAAAAAGAAGAATAAAATGTGGAAAAAGAAGAAGAAGAAGAAGAGGAAGATGAGGAAGAAGAGAAAGAAAAAGAAGATAGAGATAAGGAATGGGAAGAAGGAGAGGAGGAAGAAGAAGAATAAGATCATAAAGAAGTAGAAGAAGAAGTTGAATTGATAGATTATGGATTAAGGATTAGGAATTAGGGATTAGATTTTAGGGAATAGGAATTATGGAATGAAGGATTAGGGACTGTGTATAAGGGAATACAGATTAAAGATTAGGAAAGGAGGGATTAAAGATTAGTGATTCGGCATTTGAGAGTTAACTATTAAGGAATATGGGTTAAAGATTAAGGATTAAGGGTTGGGGTGAAAGTAATAGGGATTAGGGATTAGGGATTATGGATTAAAGATTAGGGATTATGGATTAATGATGAAGAGATTAATGATTAAGGATTAGAGGTAAGTGATTAAAAAATAAGAGATTAATATTAAGGATTCAGGATTAAAGATTTGAGATTTGGGATTAAGGATTAGGGATTCGATAATAAAAACTAGGGATTATGAATTAGAAATTAGAG
>JAIUJO010001638.1:112500-115000 GCA_023846275.1 Vanilla planifolia | reverse complement strand
GAACAAGATGTAGAATAATAATAATAATAAGAAGAAGAAGAAGAGAAAAAGGAAGAAAATGATGAAGAAGAAAAAGAAGAGGAAGAAGAAGATGAGGAAGAAGAAGAAGAAGAAGATGAGGAAGAAGAATAAGTAGGCAAAGAGGAAGCAGAAGAAGAACAACAACAAGTGGAAGAAGAAGTAGAAAAAGATGTGGAAGAAGGAGAAGAAAAGGAGGAAGAAGAAGAAGAAGAAGATGAAGAAGAAGAAGTGGGAGAAGAAGAGGAAGATGAAGAAGAGGAACAAGAAGAAAATAAAGAAGAAGAAGAAGAAGAAATGCAAGAAGCATATGAAGAATTGGAACAAGAAGAGGACAAAGAAAAAGATTAATAAGAAGAAGAAGAAGGGGAAGAAGAAGTTGAAGAAGAGGAAGAAGGAGAAGAAGAATAAATTGGAGAAAAAGAAGAGGTATAAGAAGAAGAAGAAGAACAAATTGAAGTAGAGGAAGAAGAAAAGAAAAAGAAGAGGATAAAGAAGAAGAAGAAGAAGAGGAGCAAACAGAGGAAGAAGAAGAAGAAGAAGATGACGACATATAAGAAGAAGAATAATAAGAAGTAGAGAAAGAGGAAGAAGAAGAAGAATAAGAAGCGCAAGAAGAAGAAGAAGATGAAGAAGTTGAGAAATAAGAAAAAGAAGAAGAACTAGAGGAAGATGTGGAAAAAGAGATAGAAGAGGATTAAGAAGACGTAGAAGATGGCGAAGAGGAAGAGGAAGAAGAAGAAGAAGAAGTCGAAGAAGAGGAGGAAGAAGATGAAGAAGAGGTAGAAGAAGAAGAAGAAGAAGTAGAAGAGGAAGAGGAAAAAGAAGAAGAGGAAGAAGAAGAAGAAGAGGAAGAAGAAGAAGATGAAGAAGAAGAAGAATATGAAGAAGACGACGAAGAAGAAGTCGAAGAAGAAAAAATGTAGAAGAAGAAGTGAAAGAAGAAGAAGAAGAAGAAGAAGATGAACAATTAAAAAGTGAAGAAGGAAAACAAGAAATGAAGAGAAAGATGAAGTGGAAGTAGTACAAGTAGAAGAAAAAGTGGAAGAAGATGTAGAAGAAGAAGTAGAGGTAGGAGAAGAAGAAGAAAACAATAGGAAGATGAGGAAGAAGAGGAAGTAGAGGTTTAAGCAGATGTGGAAGAAGGAGAAGAAGAAGACAGACAGGGCAGAGAACAAGAGGAGGAAGAAGAAGTAGAATAAGAAGAAGAAGAAGAAGAGGAAGAGAAAGAAGAAGAAGTAGGGGAAGATGAATAAAAAGAAGTTGAAGAAAAGGAAAATGAAGAAGAAGATGAGGAAGAAGAAGAAGAAGAAGAAACTTTTGAAGGAGAAGAAGAAGATGAAGAGAAAGATGTAGAAGAAGAAAAGAACAAGAAGAAGGACAAGAAATAGAGGAAAAAGAGGAAGAATAAGAAGAAGAAGAAGAAAAAGAAGAGGAAGGGGAACATGAAGAAGAGGGAGAAGAACAATAAGAGGAAGATGAAGAACGAGAAGTAGAAGAACAAGAAGAAGAAGAAGTAGAAGAGCATGATGATGAAGGAGAAGAAGATGAAGAAGAAGAAGAAGATGAAGGAGAAGAAGAAGAGGAAGAGGTAGAGGAAGAAGAAGAAGAAGAAGAAGAAGAAGAAGAAGAAAGGGAAGAAGAAGAGGAAAAAGAAAAACAAGATGAAGAGGAAGAAGAAGAAGTTGAAGAAAAAGAAGAAGAAGAAGAATAAGAAGTGGAATAATAAGGAGAAGAAGACATAGAGTAATAAGAAGAAGAGTAAGAAGAAGAAGAAGAAGAAAAAAAAAGGAAGATGAGGAAGAAGAAGAAGAAGATGTTGAAAAGGAGATAGAAGAAGGTGAAAGTTGAAGAGGAGGAAGAAGAAGAAGAAGAAGTGGAAGGAGAAGAAGTAGCAGTAGAAGTAGTACTAATAGAAGAAGAAGAAGAAAAAGGAGAAGAAAAGGAAGAAGTCAAAGAAGAAAAAGAAGAAGATGTAGAAGAAGAATAAGAGGAAGAGAAAGAAGAACAATAACTAGAAGAAGGTGAAGAAGTAGTTGTAGTAGAAGAAGAAGAAGAAGAACTAGAAGAAGAAAACGAAGAAGAAGAAGGAGAGTAGTAGTAGAAGAAGAAGAAGAAGAAGCAGAAGAAGAATAAGAGGAAGAGGAAGAAGAAGAAGAAGAAGATGGAGAAGAAGAAGATGAAAACAAGAGGAAGTAGAAGAAGGAGAGAAACAAATAGAAGAGGGAGGAGTGGAAGAAGTAGAAGAAGAAGAAGGAAATGAAGGAGAAGAAGAAGATGTAAAAGAAGGAGGTGGAGGCTAAGAAGAAGTAGAAGAAGAACAACAACAAGAAGGGGGAGAAGAAAAAGAAAAAGAAGAGGAGGAAGCAGAACAAGAAGAACAATAAGGAAAAGAAGAAGAAGAATAAGAACTAGAAGAAGAGGAAGAAAAGATAAGAAGAAGAAGAAAAGGAAGAAGAAGAAGAAGAAGAAGTAGAAGAAG
>JAIUJO010001638.1:47500-107500 GCA_023846275.1 Vanilla planifolia | reverse complement strand
TTTAGTCATTAAAGATTAACAATTAAGGATTATGAATTAAGGAATAGTGATTAGCCTTAAGTTTTAAGCATTAGTGATTAAGGATTAAGCAGTAGCTCTTAATGAATGTGATTTATGGATTAAGGATTAGGAATTAAGAATTAGGGATTAAAGGATTAGATTATAGGGATTAAGGATTAGAGATTTTTGATTACAGATCGAGGGATTATGATTTTAGGGATTAGGAATTAAGGATTCCAGATTATGGATTATGAATTTCGGATTAGAGATTAGAGATTAGGGATTTAAGGCAAGGGATTAAAGATAGAGATTAGGGATTAGAGATTAGGGATTAAACATTAAGGGACTAGAACTTAAAGAATAGGGATTATGGATTAAGGATTAGGGATTAAAGTTTAAGAATTAGGGATTATGAATTAAGAATTAGGGAATTGGGATTAAGTACTAGAGAAGAAGAATAAGAAAAGGTAGAAGAACCAAAAGAACATGAAGATGATGAAGTAGTAGTTGTAGTAGTTGATGAAGAAGAAGAACTACAAGAAGAAGAATAAAAAGAAAGAAAATAAAAAGGAGATGATGATGAAGAAGAAGATGTAAAAGAAGAAGAAGACAGAGCAGAAGAAGAAGAAGAAGAAGAAGAAGAAGAAGAAAAAGAAGAGAAAGAAGAAGAACAAGAACAATAACTAGAAGAGGAGAAGAAGAAGAAGAAGAAGAAGGAGAAGTAGAATGACAGGAAGAAGAGAAGTATAAGAAGAAGAAGAAGAAGAAAAAGAGGAGGAGGAGGAGGAGGAAGAAGACAAGAAGAAGAAGAAGAAGAAGAAGAAGAAGAAGGAAAAGAAGAAGAAGAAGAGGAAGAAAACAAGAAGAAGAAGAAGAAGAAGAGGAAGAAGAAGAAGAAGAAGAAGAGGAAGAAGTGGAAGAAGAAAAAGAAGAAGAAGAAGAGGAAGAAGAGGATGAGTAGGGAGAAGAAGAAGAACAGGAAGAAGAAGATGAGGAAGAATCAAAAGAAGAAGAGCATGAAGAAGAAGAAGAAGGGGAAAAAGAAGAGGAAGAAGAAGAAGAAGAAGGTGAAGAAGATGAAGAAGGAGAAGAAGAAGAAAAAGAAGAAGAAGGTGAATAAAAAGAAGAAGAAGAAGTAGAAGACAAAGAGGAAGGAAAGAGAAGAAGAAGAAGTAGAAGAAGAAGAAGTGATGAAGAGGAAGAAGAAGCGATGAAGAAGAAGAAGAAAAAGAAGGGAAGAAGAAGAAGAAGAAGAGGAAGAAGTTGGAGAAAAAGAAGACAGACAAAGAAGAAGAAGAAGAAGAAGAGAAGAGGGTAAAGACAAAGAAGAAGCAGTAAAAGTGGTAGAATAATAATATAATAATAATAGTATAATAATAATAATAATAGTATATAATAATAATAATAATAATAATAATAAGATGATGATGATTTCGAAGAAGAAGTAAAAGAAAAAGGTGAAGAAGTAGAAGAAGAAGAAGAAGAAGAAGAAAAAGAAGAAAAGCAAAAAGATGAAGAATGAGAGAAAGAAGAAGAAGAAGAGCAAGAGGAAGAATATGATCAGGAAGAAGAAGAAGAGAGGAAGATGAGGAAGAATAAGCAGAAGTGGAGATAAAGAAGAAGAAGAAGAAGGATAAGATGAGGAAGAAGAGGAAAAGAAGAAGAAAATGAGGAAGGAGAATAAAAAGAAGAGGAAGCAACAGAAGAAGAAGAAGAACAATTGGAAGAACAAGAGGAAGAAAAAGAAGTACAAGAAGAAGAAAAAGGGGAGAAGAAAAAAAAGAAGAGGAAAAGGAAGATGAGGAAAAAGAAGAAGAAGAAGAAGAAAAAGAAGAAGATTAAGTAAAGAAGAAGAAGAAGAAAAAGAAGAAGAAGAAGAGGATGGACAAGAAGAAGAAGAGGATGAATAAGAAGTCAAAGAAAAAAAGAACTAGAAGAGGAAGAAGAGGAAGTAGAAGAAGGAGAAGAGGAAGAAGAAGAAGAAGAACAAGGATAAGATAAGGAAGAAGAGAAAATGAAGATGAAGATGATGAGGAAGAAGGAGAAGAAGAACTGTAGAAGAAGAAGAGGAAGAAGAAGATGTACAGGAAGAAGAAGTAGGGGAAGAAGAAGAAAAAGAAGTGGAAAAGAAGGAAAGGGAAGAAGAGGACATACAGGAAGAAGAAGAAGGGGAAGAAGAATAAAAAGAAGAGGAAAAAGAAGAAGAGGAAGAAGAAGTAAAAGAAGGGGAAGAAGATGAAGAGAAAGAATGAAAAGAAGAATAAAGGAAGAAGAAGATGAAGATAAAGAAGAAGAGGAAGAAGAAGAAGTAAAATATTAAGAAGAAGAGGAAGAAGTTGAACCATTAGACGAAAATGAAGAAGAAGCAGTGCAAGATGAAGAATAATAAGTTTAATAAGGAGAACAGGTAGAAGAAGTAGAGGAAGGAGTAAAAGAAGAAGAGGAAGAGAGAAAGAGCAAGGAGAAGAAGAAAAAGTGCAAGAAGAAGAACAAAAGGAAGAAGAAGAAGAACAAGAAGAAGTAGTAGAAGAAGAATTAGAAGAGGAAGAGGAAGAAGAAGAAGGAGAAGAAGAAGAAGAGGAGGAAGAACTGGAATATGAAGATAAGGAAGAAGAAGGAGAAGAAGTAAAGAAGAAGAAAATGAAGAAGAGGAAGAAGAAGAAGAAGGAAAAGATTAAGATCTAGAAGTCGAAGAAGAAGAAAAAGATGAAGAAGAAGAAGAAGATGGCGAAGAAGAAGAAGAAGAGGAAGAAGAAGGAGAAGAAGAAGAAGAAGAAGAAGAAGCAGAAGAAGAAGAAGAAGAGGAGGAGGGGGAAGTGGACGAAGAGAAAGAAGAAGAAGAAGATGAAGTAGTAGAAGAAGAAGATGAATATGAAGAAGTCGAAGAAGAAGAAGAAGAAGAAATAGAAGAGGAAGAAGATGCAGAAGTAGATAAAGAAGAAGAAGGAGAAGAAAAAGAGAAAGTCAAAGAAGTAGAAGAAGAAGAATGAGAGGAGGATGAGGAAGAAGAGTTAGAAGAAGAAGAAGAAGACGAGGAAGAAGGAAAGAAGATGAAGAAGAAGAAGAAGAAGAAGAAAAGGAAGAAGGGGAAGAAGATGAATAACTGTAGGAATAAGAATAGGAAGAAGAAGAAGAGGAAGAAGAAGAAGAGAAAGACGAAGAACAAGAAGTTGAAGAAGAAGAAGATGAAGATGAAAAAGAATAAGAAGAAGAAAAAGATGAAGAAGAAGAATAAAAGAAGAAAAGAAGTAGAGGAGGAAGAAGAAAAAGAAGAACAATAATTAGAACAAGTAGAAGAAGAAAACCAAGAACAAGAGAAGAGGAAGAAGAAGGAAGAAGAAGAAGAAGTACAAGATGAAAAAGAAAGAGAAGAAGAAATGGAAGTGGGAAAGGAAGGAGAAGAAGACAAACAAGGTGAAGAAGAAGAGGAACAAGAGAAAGAAGGAGAAGAAGAAGGCATAAAAGTAGAAGAAGAAGAAAAAAAAGAAGAAAAAGAAGAAGTAGAGTATGATGAAGAGAAGAAGAAGAAGAACAATATAAAGTAGAAAAGGAAGAACATGAAGAGGAAGAAGAAGAAGAAGAAGAAGAAAAGGAAGAAGAAAAAAGAAGTAGAAGAAGAAGAAGAAGAAGAAGTAGAACAAGTAGAAGAGGAAGATAGAGAAGAAGAAGAAGAATAAGAAGAGGAGAAAGAGGAAGGCAAGGAAGGAGAAGAAGAGAATAAAAGGAAGAAGAAGAGGAAGCAGAAGAAGAAGAAGAAGAGGAAGAAGAAAAATAAGATGAAGAAGAAGAAGTGGATGAAAAGAAGTTCAAGAAGAGGAAGAAGTACAATAAGAGGATAAAGAAGAATAAGAAAAAGAAGAAGAAGAAGAAAAAGAAGAAGTGTAGGAAGTAGAAGAAGAAGAAAAAGGAGAAGAAGAAGAAAAAGGAGGAGAAGAAGAAGAAGAAGAAGGGGAAGAGGGGAAGAAGAAGAAGAAGAAGGGGTAGAAGAAGATGAAGTAGATAAAGAAGAAGAAGAAGAAGGAGTGAAAAAAGAAGAGGGAGAAGATCAAGTGGAAGAAGGAGAAGTGGAAGAAGAGGGAGAAGTAGAAGAAGCGAAGAAGAAGAAGAAGAAGAAGAAGAAGGCAAAGAAGAAGAAGAAGAAGAAGAAGATGATGATGATGATGATGATGAAGAAGAAGAAGAAGTAGAAGGAAGTAAAAAAAAAGTAAGAAGAAGGAGAAGAAGAAGAAGAGGAAGAAGAACTACAAGAAGAAGAAGAAGAAGAAGAAGAATTAGTAGTAGTAGTGCTAGTGGTAGTTGTAGAAGAAGAAGAAGAAAAAAAAGAGGAAGAAAGAGAAGAAGAGACAGATGAAGAAGCAGAAGAAGAAGAATGAAAAAGAAGAAGAAGAAGAAGTAGAAGAAGAAGAAGAAGAAGAAGAAGTAGATGATGAAGAAGAAGAAGAAGAAGAAGAAAAAAGAAGAAGAAAAAGAAGAAGTGAAAGAAAAAGAAGAAGAAGAAGAAGATGATGATGATGAACAAGAAGAAGAAGGAGAAGTGGATAAAGAAGAAGGAGAAGAAGAAGAAGAAGACAAGTAGAAGAAGAAGAAGAAAAGCAAGAGGAAGAAGAAGAGGAAGAAGAATAAGAAAAGAAGAAGAGGAAGAGGAAGAAGAAGAAGATGAATAAAAAGAAGAAAAAGAACAAGAGGAAAAGGAAAAGAAAAAGATGATGACAAAGAAGAAGAAGAAGAATAAGAATAAGGAGAAGAAGAAGAAGAATAAGAATAAGAAGAAGAAGAAGAAGAAATAGAAGAAGAAGATGCTGAAGAAGAAGGGGAAGAAGAAGAAGAAGAAGGAGAAGGAGAAGAAGAAGAAGAAAAAGAAGAAGAAGAGGTAGAACTAGAAAAGAAGAAGAAGAAGAGGATGAAGAAGAGAAAGAGAAGAAGATAAAGAGAAGTAGAATAGAAGAAGAAGAAGAGGAGGAGGAAGAAGAAGAAAAGAAGAAGACGAAGATGAGCAAGGTGATGAAGAAGAGGACGAAGAAGAAGAAGAAAAAGAGGAAGAGAAAGAAGAAGAGAAAGAGGAAGAAGAAGAAGTATAAGAAGAATAGGAAGAAGAAGAAGAAGAAGAAGAAGAAGAAGAAGAAGAATAAGAAGAAGAAGAATAGTGAAATAAGGAAGAAGAGACAGAAAAATATGAAGAAGATGAAGAAGTACAAGTGGAAGAAGAAGAGGAAGAAGAAGATGAAGACGAAGATGTAGAAGAAGAAGGAGAAGAGGAGATGAATTATGGATTAGGGATTAGAGATGAGGAATTAAGAATTAAAATATTAATTATTTAGAATTAAGGATTAGAAACTAAGGACTTAAGATTAAGGTTTAAGAATTAGAAAATAAAGATTTGGAATTAAGGATTTTAAATTAGAGATTAGGGATGCAAGATTAATGATTAGAGATTAAATGATTAAGATTAGGACTATTGATAAAGGATTGGGGTTTAGGGATTAGTGATTAATGATTAAGGGTTAGAGATTAGATATTAAGGATTAAGGATAATAAATTATAGATTAAGGATTAAGGACTAGGGATTAGGTATTAAGGATTAGAGATTAGAGATTAAAGATTAAAGATTAGGGATTAGACATAAAGAATGGATTAGGGATTAATGATTAGAGATGAAGGAATAGGCATTTAAGAGAAGGAACAAGGAAGAAGGGAGAGAAAGAAAGAAAGAAGATGGCAAAAGGAAGAAGGAAGAAGAAAGAAAGAAGAAAAAGGAAAGGAGGAAGAAAAAGAAAAAGAAGAAGTTGAAGGCGAAGAGGAAGAAGAAGAGGAAGAATAAAGATGAAAGAAGGAAGAAGGAAAAAGGAAGAAGAAAGAAGGAAAGAGGAAGGAAGAAGCAAGAAAGAAGAAAGGAGAAAGCGAAAAGTAGAAAGTAGAAAGAAGAAAGGAGAATGAAGAAAGAAGAAGAAGAAGAAGAAGAAGAAGAAGGAGAAGTAGAAAGAGAATGAAGATGATGAGAAGAAGAAGGAGAAGGAGAAGGAGAAGGTGAAGGAGATGGAGAAGGAGAAGGGGATGGAGAAGTAGTAAGAGAAGGAGACGGAGAAGGAGAAGGAGAAAGAGAAGGAGAAAGAAATGGAGAAGAAGAAGAAGAAGAAGAAGAAAAAGAAGAAGAAAAAGAAGTGGAAGAAGAAGAAGAAGAAGAAGAGGAAAAGGAAGAAGAAATAGAAGAAGAAGAAAAGAAGAAGAAGAAGATGTAGAAGAAGAAGAAGAAGAAGAAGAAATAAAGGAACAAGAAGAAGAAGAGCAAGAGGAAGATGAGGAAGAAGAGGAAGAGGAAGAAGAAGAAGAAAATAAGGAGCAAGGAGTAGAAGAAGAGGAAGAAGAAGAAGAAGAGGAAGAAGAAGAAGAGGAAGAAGAAGAAGAAGAAGAAGAAGAAGAGGTAGACAAAGAGGAGGAACAAGAAGAAGAGAAAGAGGAGATGTATTAGGGATTAGGGGTTAAAGATTAAGAATTAAGAATTAAGAATTAAGGAGGACGTTTAGAGATTAGAGAATATAGATTATAGAATAGGGAGGGAGGGATTGAGGATTAGAAATTAGGTATTGGAGATTATGGATAAAGGATTAAGGAGGGTGATTAGGTATTAGCATTTGGGAATGAGGATTATGGATAAGGAATTATGGTTTTGGGTGTAGGGATTAAAGATTATTGATTAGGGAGTAGGCATTAGAGAATAGGTAATAAGGATTAAGGATTATATATTAGAGGTGAGGGATGAAGGGATTAATGATTAAGGATTAAGAATTATTGACTATGGATTAAGGGATTAATCATTGAAGATTAGGGATTTAGGATTAGGAATTACTGATTAGGGAATAGGAATTAGGAATTAGAGATTCATGATTAGGGATTCAAGATTTAAAATTTGGTATTAGAGATTAGGAATTAGAGGTTGAGGGATTAGGATTAGCATTAGGGATTACAGATTATGGTTTAGAGATTAGGGATTTATGGTTAAGGATTAGGGATTATTGATTAAATATTAGAGATTAGGGTTTCTTGATTATATATTGTAGATTAAGGATTGCGGATTAGAAATTAGGTATTACAGCTTAAGGATTAGAGACTAGAGTTTAGGAAATAGAGATTAGGGAGTAGTGTTTAGATTTTAGAGATTAAGGATGGATTAAAGATTAAGGATTAGGGATTAGGCATTAGAGAATAAGGAGAAGGAAGAAAGAACAAGGAAAAAGGTAGAAGAAGAAGAAGAAAGAAACATGAAGAAGGAAGAAAAAAGAAGGAAAAAAAAGAAAAAGAAGAAAAGTAGAAAAGGAAGAAGAAGAAGAAGAAAAGGATGATGAAGAGGATGAATAAAGAAGATAGATGAAAGAAGAAAGAAAAGAAGAAGAAGAAAGAAAGAATAAGGAAGAAGGAAGGTGGAACGAAAAGGAAGAAAGAAGAGGAAAGAAGAATGAAGAATGAAGAAAGTATAAAGAAGAAAGAAGAAGGAAGAAGAAGAAGAAGAAGAAAGAGAAGGAGGAGGACATGGAGAAGGAGGAGGGGAAGGAGAAGGGGAACAAGAAAGAGAAGTAAAAGGAGATGCATAAGAAGAAGGAGAACGAGGAGAAAAAAGAGAAGAAGGAGAGAGATAAGGCAAAAGAGAATGAGAAGGAGTAGAAGGAGAAGGAGAAAGAAGAATAAGAAGAAGAAGAAGAAGAAGAAGAAGAATATGAAGAAGTAGAAGAAGAAGTAATAGAAGTACAAAAAGAAGGAGAAGAAGAAAAAAACAAAAAGAAGCGGTAGAAGAAGAAGTAGAAGAAGATGATTATTTATTAGAAGAAAACGAAGAAGAAGAAGTGGAAGAAGTAGAAGAAGAGAAAGAAGTAGAAGGAAAAAGGAAGAAGAAGAGGAAAAGGAGGAAAAGGTAGAAGAAGAAGAAGAAGAAGAAGAAAAGGAAGACAAATAAGAAGAATAAAGACGAAAGAATAAAGAAGAAAGAAAAAAAAGAAGAAAGAATGAACAAGGAAGAAGGAAGGTGGAAGGAAGAAGGGAGAAGCAAAAAGGAAGAAGAATAAAGAATGAAGAAACCACAAGGAAGAAAGCAGAAGAAGAAGAAGAAGAAGAAAAGGAAGACAAAGTGGAAGAATAAAGAAGAAAGAAAAAAGAAGAAGAAAGAATGAACAAGGAAGAAGGAAGGTGGAAGGAAGACGGGAGAAGCAAGAAGGAAGAAGAATAAAGAATGAAGAAAGTACAAGGAAGAAAAAAGAAGGAAGAAGAAGATGAAGAATAAGAAGTAAGAGAAGGACGTGGAGAAGGAGGAGGGGAAGGAGACGGAGAAGGAGAAGGAGATGCATAAGAAGAAGGATAAGGAGAAGGATGAGAAGAAAAAGAAGGAGAAGGAGAAAGATGAGGGAAAGGAGAATAAGAAGAAGAAGGAGAAGCAGTAAAAGGAGAAGGAGAAAAAGAAGACAAAGAAATAGAAAAAGAAGAAGAAGAGGAAAAAGAAAAATAAGAAAAGAAGAATAATGAAAAAAAGCGAGGGAAAAGAGAAGAAGAGGAAGAAGAAGAACTGGAAGAAGAACTAGAAAAAGAAGAAGTAGAAGAAGAAGAAGAATAAGTAATTAAAGATTAAGGTTTTGGGATTAAGGATTATGGATTAGGGAATAGGATTGAAGAATAAGTAATAGAGATTAAGGATTAAGGATTATGGATTAGGTATTAAAAGATTAATGATCAATAATTAGAGATTAGATATTAAGGGTTAACTACTAAAGATTATGAATTAGGGGTTTAGGAATAGGGATTACGAATTAAAGAATATTGATAAGGGGTTTAAAATTAGAGATTATTGATTAGGGATTGTAGATGTTGGTTTATGAATTAAAGATTAAGGATTAAGGATTAAAGATTAAGCAATTATAATTAAGATTAAGGATTAGGAATTAGGGATTTGAGATTAAGGAGGGAGACTAAGGATTTGGGAATATAGATTATAGATTTGGGAGAGAGGGATTGGATATTTGAGATTAGGTGTTGGGGATTAGGGATTAGGTATTAGGGATTTGTTATCAAGCAATAGGGATTAGGGGTTAGGGTTATGGATTAAGGATTACAGATTAGAGATTTAAGATTATGGATTACCAATTAGGGATTATGGTTTAAGGATTAAAGATTATAGATTAAGAAGTGGGGATTATAAAATAAGTAATAAGGATTAGGGATTAAGGATTAAGGATTAAGGGTTGGGGATTAGGGATTAGTTTTTCTGGGTTAATGATTATGGATTATGGATTAAAGATTGAGAGATTATTTATTAAAGATTAGGGATTTAAGATTGAGGATTATGGATTAGGGAATAAGGACTAGGGATTAGGGATTAGAGATTAGTTATTAATGATTTGGGATTTAGGATTAGATATTAGAGATTAGGGATTAGGATGAGAATTAAGGATTAGAGAATAGGGATTCAGGATTAGGGACTAGTTATTAAGGATTAGGGATTAATGGTTAAGGATTACATATTAGGGATTAGGTATTATGGATTGTAGAATAATGTTTAGGAATAAGGTATTAGGGATTAAGTTTTAGAGAATAGATATTAAAAAATAGAGATTAGGGTTTAAGGATCAAGGATTAAGGATTAAAGATGGATTAGAGATTAAGGATTAAGAATTAAGAATTAGGAATGGGGGATTAAAGTTTAGGGGATAGGGATTAGAGATTAGGGAATATAGATTACGAATTAGGGAAGGATTGAGGATTAGAGATTAGGTATTAGGGATTATGGAATAAGGATTATGGAGGGAGGGATTAGGTATTTGGCAGTAGGGCTAAGGATTATTGATTAAATAACAGGAATTATCGAATAAGTAATAAGGATTAGGGATTATGGATTAAGGATTAGGGATAAGGGATTAGAGATGATAGGATTAATGATTAGGGATTAAGAATTGATTATTAAAGATTAAGGATTTAGAATTAGGGATTATGGATTCAAGAATATGGATTAGGGATTAAGGATTAGAGATTAGCGAATAGGGATTCGAGATTTTTTATTAGGTATTAGAGATTAGAGATTAGGGATTAGAGATTAAGGGATTAAGATTAGGGTTATGGATTAGAGATTAGGGATTATGGATTAGAGATTAGTGGTTAAGGATTAAAGATTAGAGATTTAGGTTTAAAGATTAGGGATTATAGTTTATAGATTAGGGTGTAAGGATTTGGGATTAAAGATTAGAGTTTAAAGAATAGACTTTAGAGATTAAGAATTTGGTATTAAGGATTAAGAATGAACTAGGGATTAAGGATTAAAGATTAGAGATTAGGGAGTAAAGAGAAGAAAGAAGGAAGATGGGAGAAGAAGAAAGAATAAAGAAGAAGAAGGAAGAAGAAAGAAGAAAGAATGAAGAAGAACAACAAAGGGAAGAAGAAAAGGAAGAAGAAGAAGAGGAAGAAAAGGAAGAAGAAGAAGAAGAAGAATAAAGAAGAAAGAAGAAACAAGAAAGAAGAAAGAGGAAAGAAAGAAGAAGGAAGAAGGAATGTGAAAGGAAGAATGGAGAAGGATGTAGAAAGAAGAAAGATAAATGAAGAATGAAGAAAGAAGATTACGAAGGAGAAGTAGAGTGAGAAGGACGAGGAGGACAGGGAGAACGAGCAGGAGAAGAAGAAGGAGATGGAGAAGGAGTAGGAGAAGGAGAAGGAGAAGGAGGTGGGGAAAGACAAGGAGAAGGAGAAGGAGAAAAAGAAGAAGAAGAAGAAGAAGAAGAAGAAGAAGAAGAAGAAGAAGAAAAAGATGATGAAGAAGAAGAAGAAGAAATAAAAGAAGAAAAAGTAGGAGAAGGAGAAGAAGAAGAAGAAAAAGAAGAAGAAGAAGAAGGGGAAGAATAAGAGGAAGAAGAAGAACAAGAAAAGAAGGAGAAAATGTTTAAGAAGAAGAAGAAGAGGAGGAAGAAGAAGAAGAGGAGGAAGAAGAAGAAGAAGAAGAAGAAGAGGAAGATGAGGATGAAGCAAAAGAAGAAGAAGAAAATGATGAACTAGAAAAAGAAGAAGAGGAAGAAGAGGAAAAAGAAGAAGAAGGGGAAGAAGTGAAGAAGTAGAAGAAGAAGAAGGAGAGATGGAAAAAGGATTGAGGATTAGGGGTTAGGGATTTGGGTTTAGGGATTAGGGATTAAGGAGAGAGGAATTAGATATTAGGTGTTAGGGATTTAGGATTAAGTTTTAGAGATTAGAGCTTATGGATTAATAATTAGGGATTAGGGTTAAGAATTAAGGATTATGGATTTGGGAGCAGGGATTATGGAATAAGTAATAGGGATTATGGATTAAGGATTAAGAATTAAAGATTAGCAATGAAGAGATTAATGATTATGGATAAAGGATTAGGGATGAAGGATTAGCAGATTAATTACTAAAGGTTACAGATTAGTGATTTAAGATTATGAAATATTATTTAAGGATTAGAGATTATGGGTCTGAGATTATTAATAAGTGATTTGAGATTCAAGGTTAAAGATTAAACAATTATAATTTAGATTGGGGACTAGGGATTTGGGATTTAGCATTGAGGAGGGAGGGATTATGGATTTTGGAATACAGATTATGGGTTAGAAAGGGAGGGTTTGGGGATTTGAGATTAATTGTTAGGGAATAGGGATTAGGAAAAGAGGGATTAAGTTATTAGGTATTAATAGTTAGTGATTAATGATTAGGGATTAAAGATTAAGTATTATTGATTAGTAATGAGGATTAGGGTTTAAGGATTAAGGACTATGGATTAGGGGGATTAAGGAATAAGTAATATCAAATTGGGATGAAGGATTATGGACTAAAGACTAGGGTTGAAAGGATTAATGATTAAGGATTTTGGATTATGGATTAATGATTAAGGGTTAGTTATTAAAGTTAGGAGTTAGGATTAGGGATTACAGATTAAGGAATATAGATTACGGATGAGGGATTAGAGATTAGTGATTAGGGATTTGGGATTCAAGATTAGGTATTTGAGACTAGAGATTAGGGATTAGAGATTAAAAGATTACTATTAGGATTAGTAATTAGAGAGTAATAAATTAGGATTAGAGATTAAGGATTAGGTATTATGGATTATAAATTAGAGATTAGGGATTAGGAATTAGGTATTAAGAATTAAGGTTTAGAGATTAGAGATTAAGGATTAAAGATTAGGGATTGGGGATTAAGGTTGGATTACAGATTAAGGATTAAGGATTAGGCATTATTGATTAAGGAAATCAGAGAAGGAAGATGGAAAAAGGAAGAAAGAAGAAGAAGGAAGAAAGAAGAAGGAAAAAGGAAGTAGGAAGAATGAAGAAGGAAGAAGAAGATGTGTATGAAGAGGAAGAGGAAAAGGAGGAAGAAGAAGAAGAGGAGGAAGGAGAAGAGGAAGAATAAAGAAGAAACAAGAAAGAAGATAGAAGGAAGAAATAAGAAGGAAGAGGGAAGAGGGAAGGTGGAAGGTTGAAGGAAGAAGGAAGAAGAAAGAAAAAAGAAGAAAGAAGAAAGAAGAAATAAAAAGGAAGAATGAAGAAGAAGAAGAAGTGGAAGGAAAAATAGGAGGACATGGTGGAGGTCGAGGGGAAGGAGAAGGAGAGGGAAAAGGAGGTGGAGATGGAGAAGGAGAAGGAGAAGTAGGAGGAGAAGGAGGACTTGGACAAGGAGAAGGAGAACAAGAAAGACAAGGATAAGGAGAAGGAGAAGAAGAAGGAGAAGGAGTAAAAGAAGAAGATGGAGAAGAAGAAAATAAAGAAATAGAAGAAGAAGAAGAAGAAGAAGAAGAAGAAAAAGAAAAGGAAGAAGAAGAAGAATAAAATGAAGAAGAAGAAGAAGAAGAAGAAGTAGAGAAAGAAGAAGGACAAGAAAAGAAGGAGGAAAATAATAAAAAGAAGGGGAAGAAGACGAAGAGGATGAAGAAGAAGAAGAAGAAGAAGAAGAAGAATAATAATAAGAAGAAGAAGTGGAACAAGATGATGAAGAAAAAGAAGATAAGGAAGAAGAAGAAGAAGAAGAAGAAGAAAAATGCTAAAGAAGAAGAGGAGAAAGAAGAAGAAGAAGAAGAAGAAGTAGAAGAAGAAGAGATGGATTAAGGATTAGGAATTAGAGGTTAGAAATTAAGGATTAAGGAGAGAAGAATTAAGGATTAGGTGTTAGGGATTAAGGACTAGAGATTAATGATATTGGATTAAGGATTATGGATTGGTAATTAAAGATTTGGGTTTATGGATTAAGAATTATGGATTAAGGAGTTAAGATTATGGAACAAGTAATAAGGATTAGAGATTAAGGATTAAGGATTAAGTATTAGGGATTAAGGATTAATGGCATAATGATTAGGGATTAAAGATTAAAAATTAAGGATTAAGAGAATAATTACTAAAGAGTGTAGATTAGGGATTTAGGATTAGAGATTATTGATTAAGGATTTGGGATGTAGGATTATGGATTAGAGATTAAGGATTAACTATTAGAGGTTAAGGAGTTTAGATTTGCGATTGAGGGAGGGATTAATGATTTAGGAATATAGACTACGATTTAGGAAGGGAGTTTTTGGTGATTTGAGATTACGTATCAAGGATTAGGGATTATTGATTGGGGAGGGAAAGATTAGATATTATGCATTAGGGATTAGGGATTAAAGAGTAGGGATTATTAATTACCAATTAAGGATTAAGATTTAGGGATAAAAGATTACAAATTAGTGTGTAGAAATTACAGAATAAGTAATATGCATTAGGGATTAATAATTAAGGATTAAGAAATATGGTTGAAGGGATTAATTATTAGGGATTAAGGATTAAGGATTAAGAATTAGGGATTATTTATTAAAAATTGTAGATTTAGGATTAGAGATTATAGATAAGAGAATAAGGACTAAGGATTAGGGATTAGAGATTAGTTATTAAGGATTTAGGATTTATGGTTAGATATTAGAGCTTAGGGATTAGAGATTGAGGGATTAAGACTAAAAATAGGGATTAGGTAATAAGGATTAAGGATTTGGGATTAGTGATTTAGGATTAAGAATTAGGGATTAAGGATTAGAGTTTAAGGATTCTGTATTATGGATTGTAAATTAGAGATTAGGGATTAGAAATTAAGGATTATGATTTAGTATTTGAGATTAAGTTTAGAGATTAGAGATTATAGATGGATTAGTGATTAAGGATTAAGGATTAGGAATTAAGAATTAAGGATCAAAAAAAGAGAAAAGGAAGAAGGAAGAAGGAAGAAGAAGAAGACAGAAAGAAGAAGGAAGAAGGAAGAAAAAAGAAGAAGAATAGAAAGAAGAAGAAGATGAAGAAGAAAAGGAAGACGAAGAGGAAGAATAATGAAGAAAGAAGAAAGAAGAAAGAAGAAAGAAGAAAGAAGAACAAAGAAAGAAGAAAATAGAAGGAAAAAGGAAGGTGGATGGAAGAAAGCATGAAGAAGGAAGAAGAAAGAAGAAAGAAGATTAAAGAAAGAAGAAAGAAGAAAGAAGAAGATGTAGAAGAAGAAGGTGAAGGAGAAGGGGGAGGACTTGAAGAAGGAGAAGGAGAAGTAGAGGAAGGAGCAAAAGGAGAAAAAGAAGAAGAAGAAAAGGTGGAAGAAGAAGAGGAAGAAGAAGTTATAGAAGAAGAAGATGAAGAAGAAGATGAAGAGGAGGAAGAAGAAGAAGAATAAGGAGAGGAATTTGAGAAAGAAGTGGAAGAAGAAGAAGAAGAAGAAGATGAGGGAGAAGAAGAAAAAGAAGAGAAGGAAGAAGAAGATGAAGAAGAAGAGGAAGAACGAAAGGAAGAAGAAGAAGAAGAAGAAGAGGAAGAAGAGATGGATTAGAGATTATGGATTCAGGGTTATGGATTAAGGATTAAGGATTAAGGAGGGAGTGATTATGGATTAGGTATTAGGGATTAAGGATTAAGGATTAGACTTTAGGGATTAGGGATTAATTATCAATAATTAAGGATTAGGGATTAAGAATTTATTTATTGGGATTAATGATTAGGGATTAGAAACTAAAGTTTAATGGATTAATTTCTAAGGATTGTAGATAAGGTATTTAAGATTAGGGATTATGGATTAGGAAATAGGGATTAGAGATGAAGGATTAGAGATTTGTGATTAAGGATTTATGATTAAGGATTACAAATTAGAGATTAGAGATTACGAAATAGAGATTATGTGATTATAATTAGGACTAGAGACTAGAGATGAATGACTAGGGATTAAGGAGTAAGAGATTAAAGATTTGGGAATACAGATTACAAATTAGGTGAGAGGGATTGTGGATTATGGATTCCAGATTAGGTATTTGAGATTAGGAATTAGGGAGGGAGAGATTAGGTATTAGGCATTAAGGATTAAGGAAGAGACTAGAGATTTGAAATTATGGATTAACAATTAATGATGAAGGTTTAGGGATTAAGTATTATAGATTAGGGAGTAAGCTTTAGGGATTAAAAAAATTAATGATTAGGGATTAGGGATTAGTAATTAAGGATTCAAGTTTAAAGATTAAGGATTACAGACAAGGGAGTAAGGATTAAGGAATAAATAATAGGGATTATGGATTAAGAATTAAGGATTAGTGATTAGGTATGAAGGGATTAATAATTAAGGATTTGGTTTTATGGATTAATTTTTGTGGATTAGCAATTAAGGATTAGGGTTAAGAGATTAAGGATTATGAACTAGGGAGAAGAGATTAGGGAATAAGTAATAGGGATTAAGAATTAGGGATGAAGTGATTAATGACTAAGGATTAAAGATTAAAAATTAAGAGATTAATTGTTAAAGATTAGTGATTTAGGATTAGGGATTATGGATTAGGGATTTCGGATTCAGGATTAGTTTTAGATATTTGGGATTAAGGATTAGGGATTATAGATTAAGGGATTAGGATTAGAATTAGGGGTTGGTGATTAATTATTAGTGATTAAAGTTAGAGATTATGGATTAGAAATTAGGGATTAGGTATTATGGATTTTAAATTAAGGATTAGGGATTAAGAATTAGGTATTAGGTATTAGAGTTTAGAGTTTGGAGATTAGGAAATAGAGATAAGGTATTAAGGATTTAGGATTAGGGATTAAGAATGGATTAGGATAAAGGATTAAGGATTACAGATTAGGGATTAAGGAAAAGATAGAAGGAAGAAGGAAGGAGGAAGTGGAAGGAAAAAAGAAGAAGGAAGAAGGAAGAAAAAATAAGGAAGAAGAAGAAGAGAAAAAAGAAGAAGAAGAAAAAGAAGAAGAAGAAGAAGAAGAAGAAGAAGAAGAGGATAAAGAAGAGGAAGAATAAAGAAGAAAGAAGAGAGAAGAAAGAAGAAAGAAGAAGGAAGAAAGAAGGATGAAGGAAGAAGGAAGGTAGAAGTATGAAAGAAGGAAGAAGGAAGAACAAAGAAGAAAGAAGAAAAAGGAAAGAAGAAAGAAGAAAGAAGAAGAGGAAGAAGAAGAAGGCAAAGAAGAAGAAGAAGAAGGAGAAAGAGGAAGACATGGAGAACGAGGAGAAGGAGAACAAGAAGAAGACGGAAAGGAAAGGAAGAAGGAGAAGGAGAAGGAGAATGAAAAAGAGATGTTTAAAGAGGAGTAGAAGAAGAAGAAGAACAAGAACAAGAAGAAGAGAAAGAGGAAGAAGAAAATTAAGAAGATGATGAAGAAGAGGATGATGGAGAAGAAGTAGAAGAACAAGAAAAATAAAAAACAAATTAGAAGAAGGAGAAGGAGAAGAAGAAGAAGTGGAAGAAGAAGAAGAAGTGGAAGTTGAGGAAGAAGAGGAGAAAAAAGAAGAAGATGATTAGGAAGAAGAAGAAGAAAAGGAGGAGGAAGAAGAAGAAGAAGAAGAAGAAGAAGAAGAAGAAGAGGGAAAAGAAGAGGGAGAAGAAGAAGAGGAAGAGGAAGAAGAGATGGATTTGGGATTAAGGGTTTGGAATTTTGGATTAAGGAGGGAGGGATTATAGAGTAGGTGTCAGAGATTAAAGATTAGGGATTAGAGTTTAGAGATAAGAGATTAGGGATTATGGATTAGTAATGAGGGATTAGGCTTTAGAGATCAAGGATTATGGATTAGAGAGTTGGATTAAGGAATAAGTAATTGGGATTATGGATTAAGGTTTAGAGATGAAGAGATTATTAATTAAGGATTATGGACTAGAGATTAGTGATTAGGGAATTGGGATTTATCATTGGGGATTAGAAATTAGAAATTAGGGATTTAAGATTAAGCGATTATAATTATCATTAGGGATTAAGGAATAGGGATTAGGGAGGGAGGGATTAGGGATTTAGGAATACAGATTAATGATTAAGGAGGGAGAGATTGGGATTGAAGATTAGGTATTAGTTACTAAAGAGCGACAAATTAAATGTTAGGCATTTTAAATTAAAGATTAAAGACTAGGGATTAGGGATTTGGGATTAAGAATTAGAGATTAGAGATTAGGGATTTAGGAATTAAGGTTAGATATTAGAGATTAGAAATTGGAGATTAGAGATTAAGTAATTAGGATTAGGATTAGGATTAAAGATTAGGGATTAGAGATTTGGTATTATGGATTACAAATTAAGGATTAGGTATTATAGATTATAAACTAAAATCAAGGATTAGGAATTAGGTATTGGGAATAGGGTTTAGAGATTAGAGATTAGAGAATAGAGATTAGGAATTAAGGATTTGGAATTAGGGATTAAGCATTAAGGATAAATTAGGGATTAGGGATTATGGATTAAGGAAAAGGGTGAAGAAAGAAGAAGAAGAAGGAAGAAAAAAGAAGTTAGAATAAGAGGAAAAAAAGAAGAAGTGGAAGAAGAAGAAGAAGAAGAAGAAGAAATAAAAAGATGAAGAAGAACAAAGAAAGAAGAAGAAAGAAAGAAGAAAAAGAAAAGAACAAGAAAGAAGAAGAAAGAAGAAATAAGAAAGAAGAAAGAAGAAAGAAGAAAGAATAAAGAAGAAGGAAGAATGAAGAAAGAAGAAGCAAGAAAGAAAAAAGAAGGAAGAAGGAAAATGGAAGAAGAAGGGAGGAAAAATGAAGAAAGAGGGAAGGAGGAAGGAAAAAGAAATACTAAAGAAGAAATATCCAAGTAAGAAGAAGAAAAAGAAGGAGAAGGAGGAGGAGGAGATGGAGGAGAAGGAGAAGGTAATGGAGAAGGAGTAAGAGAAGGTAATAGAGATTAATAAGGAGAAGGAGATGGAGGAGCAGGAGAAGAAGAAGGAGAAGAAGAAGAGGAAGAAGAGGAAGAAGAGGAAGAAGATGAAGATGATGAAGAAGAAGAAGTAATAGAAGGAGAGGAAGAAGAAAAAGTAGAAGAGGAGGAAGAAGTAGTAGAAGAAGAAGAACAAGAAGAACAACAAGAACGAAAAGATGCACCAGAAGAAGAAGTGAAAGAAGAATAAGTAGTAGACAAAGAAGTAGTAGTAGTAGAAGAAGAAGAAGAAGGAAAAGAAGGAGTAGAATAATAATAATAATAATAATAATAAGATGAAGAAGAAATAAAAGAGGAGGAAGAAGAAGAAGGAGAAGAAAAAAGTGAAAGAAGAGGAAGAACAAAAACAAGTAGAGGAAGAATAAGAGGAAGAAGAAGAGGAAGAAGAAGAAGAGGAATAAGAAGAAGAACAAGAAGAAAAGTAGTAGAAGAAGAAGATGAGGAAAAAGAAGATGAAGAAGAAGTCATAGTAGTAGTAATAGTAGAAGAAGAAGAAGAGAAAAAAAGATGATGAAGAAGAAGAAGAATAAGAAGAAGAAGAAAAATTGGAAGATGATGATGAAGAAGAAGCGAAAGATGAGGAAGAAGCAGAACAAGAAGTAGAGAAAGATGAGAAAGAAGAAGAAGAAGAAGACATTGATAAAGAAGAGGTAGAAGAGATGGATTAGAGATTAGAGATTAGAGGTTAGGGATTAGGGATTAGGGATTAAGGAATGAAGGATTATGGATTAGGTATATGGGAATATGGATTAAGAATTTAGGAGGATGGGATTCAGGATTAAAGATTGGTGATTATGGATTAAGGATTCAGGAGTTAGCAATTAGGGATTAGGGATTAGTGAGTAGGGATTAAGGAATAAGTAGTAGAGATTAGAGGTTAGGGATTAGGGATTAAGCATTACTGATTAGAGATTAAAGACTAAGGATTAAGGGATTAATGATTAAGGATTAGAGATTAGGCATTAATAATTAAGAGATTAATTACTAAGGATTAGGAATTAGAGATTAGGAGTTTAGGGTTGGGGATTAAGGACTATAGAATAGGGATTAGGGATTAAAGATTAAAGATTAGAGATTAGTGATGCAAGATTTAGGATTAAAGATTAAAGATTAAAGATTAGGGATTAGGATTAGTATTAGAGATTAAGGATTAGGAATTAAGGATTAGCCATTAGTGGTTAAGGATTGAGATTAGGGATTATGGATTATAGATTAGGAATTAGGGATTAGGTATTTTGGATTACCATTTAAAGATTAGAGATTAAGGATAAGTGTTTAGTGGTTAAAGATTAAGGATTGATTAGTGATTAAAGATTAAGGATTACCGATTAAGGATTAGGGACTAGGGAGATGGAGGAATGAAGAAGAAAAAAAGAGGAAAGAAGAAAGAAAGAAGAAGAAGAGGAAGAAGAAGAGGAAGAAGAAGAAGAAGAAGAAGTGGAAGAGGAAGAAGAAGAGGAAGAATAAAGAAGATAGAAGATGGAGGAAGGAAGAAGGAAGAAAAAAGAAGAAAGAAGAAAGAAAGAAAGAAAGAAAGAAAGAAAGAAGAAGAAGAAGAAGAAGAAGAAGAACTTGAAGTTAGAGAAGGAGAAGGAGGACGAGGAGAAGGAGGGGGAGAAGGAGAAGGAGAAGGAGAAGGAGAAGGAGAAAAGAAGGAGAAGGAGAAGTAGAAGGAGAAGGAGAAGGAGGAAGACTAAGGGTAGTAGAAGGAGAGGAAGAAGTAGAAGGAGGAGGAGGAGAAGAAGAAGAACAACAAGAAAAGGAAGAAGTAGAGCAATAAAATGAACAAGAAAAGAAGAAGAAGAGGAAGAAGAAAATAAAAGTCATAAGAGCTGGGTTAAGGATTAAGAATAAAAAGTTAAGGATTAGGGATTAGGGACTAAGGAATGAAGGATTAGAGATAAGGTATCGAAGAATACATATTAAAGATTAGGGATGGATAAATTAGGGATTAGGGATTAGTGATTAGGATTAGAGTTTTGGGAGTTAGTAATTAGGGATTTAGATTTAGGGATTTAGTATTAAGAATTAGAGAGTAGGGATTAAGGAATAAGTAATAGGGATTAGAGATTAGAGATTAGGGTTTATGGATTAGGAATAAGGGATTAAAAGAAAGGATTAATAATTAGGGATTAGAAATTGAGTGTTTGAGGATTAATTATTAATGATTAGGGATTAAGGGTTGGAGATTAAGGAATAGGGATTAAGGATTAAGGATCAGAGATTTGTGATTAAGGATGTGGGATTTAGGTTTAGAGATTAGAAATTAAGGATTATATATTATTGGATTAGCATTAGCATTAGAGGTTAAGGACTAGGGATTAAGGATTAGGGATTTTTGATTAAGGATTAGAGATTAAGAATTAGGAATTAAGGATTAGGGATTAGATTTTAGGGATTAGAGATTAGGGATTAAAGGTTAGAGATTAAAGAATAAGAAATTGAGATTAGTTATAGACTAAGGATTAGGGATTAAGGATTAGGGATATAGAAGAAAGAAGAAGAAAGAAGGATGCAAGAAGAAGAAGGAAGAAGAAAAATACGAAAAAGAAGATGAAGAAGAAGAAGATGAAGAAGAGGAAGAAGAAGAGGAAGAATAAAGAAGAAGGAAGAAAGAAGAAGGAAGAAGTAAGAGGGAAGAAGGAAGGTGGAAGGAAGAAAGAAGAAGGAAGATGGAAGGATGATGGAAGAATGAAGAAGGAAGAAGGAAGAAGAAAAAAGAAAGAAGAAAGAAGAACGAAGAAAAAAGAAAGAAGAAAGAAGATGATGAAGATGAACAAGAAGAACAAGGAGAAGAACAAGGAGAAGGACAAGGAGATGAAGGACGAGGAGAAGGAGGAGAAGGTGGAGGAGAAGGAAATGGAGAAGGAGAAGAAGAAGCAGATGGAGAAGGAGAAGGACAAGTAGATGGAGAATGGGTAAGAGAAGGAGAAAGTGAAGAAGAAAGGGAAGGAGAAAGATAAAGAGAAGAAGAAGAAGAAGAAGAAGAAGAAGAAGAAATAGAAGAAGTTGAAGATGATGATGATGAAGAAGAAGAAGAAGAAGAACAAGAGGAAGAAGAAGAGGAAGAAGAACAAGAGGAAGAAGAACAAGAGGAAGAAAAAGAGGAATAAGAAGAATAAGAAAAGAAGAAGGAGAACAAGAAAAAGAAGAAGAAGAAATAGAAGAAGAAGAAGGAGAAGAAGAAGAAGACGAAGACGAAGAAGAAAATGAAGAAGAAGAACAACAAGAAAAAGAAATACTTGAAGAAGAAGAAGAAGAAGAAGAAGAACAGGAAGAAGAAGTGGAATTAGAGGAAGAAGAGAGGAAGAAGAAGAGGAAGAAAAAGAAGTGGAAAAAAGAAGAGAAGGGTTAGGGATTACAAATTAAGGATGGAGGTATTAGGGATTATATGTTACAGATTAGGAGGGAGGGATTAGGGATAAAGATTAGGTATTAGGGATTTAGGATTAGGGAGCCAAGGATTGGGTATTAGGTATTAGGGTTATAGATTAAGGATTAGGGATTAGGGTTTATGGATTAAGGATTATAGATTAGGAAGTTAGAATTGGGGAATAAGTAACATGTATTACGGATTAAGGATTAAGAATTAGGGATTAAGGATAAAAGGATTAACGATTAAGGATTATAGATTTGGGATTAAGAATTAAGAGATTAATTATTAAAGATTAGAGATTTAGATTTAAAGATTATGGATTAAGGAATAGGCATTAGGGATTAGAGATTATTGATTAGGGATTTAGGATTAAGGGTTAGTTATTTTAGATTAGGGATGAGGGATTAGAGGATATGGATTAGTGATTAAAGGTTAGGGATTATGGATTAAGGATTGGAGATTAGGGATTAGGGATTATGGATTATTAATTATGGATTATAGATTAGGGATTAAGGATCAAGAAGGACAAAGAAGTAGAAGATGAGGAGGAAGGATACGAAGAAGAAAAAGAAAAAGAAGAGGAAGAGGAGGAATAAAGAAAAAAGAAGAAAGAAAGAAGATGGAAGAAGGAAGAAAGAATTAAGGAGGAATGAAGGTGGAAGGAAGAAGGAAGATGGAAGAAGAAGGAAGAAAGAAGAAAGAAGAAGTAGTTGTAGTAGAAGAAGAAGAAGAAGAAGAAGTAGGAGGAGGAGGAGGAGAAGGAGATGAAGAACAAGATGGAAAAGTAGAAGGAGAAGGAGAAGACTAAAGATAAGGAGAAGGAGAAGAAGAAGAAGAAGGAGAAAGAGAGGAAGAAAAAGAATGAGAATAATAAGAAGAAAAAGATGAAATAAAATAATGATAAAATTAATAGTAAGAAGAAGAAGAAGAAGAGAAAGAAGAAGAGGAAGAAGAAAAACAAGAAAAAATGAAATTGGAGAAAAAGAACAACAAGGGGAAGAAGAAGAAGAAGAAGAAGAAGAAGAAGAAGAAGAAGAAGATAAAGAAGAAGAGGAAGATTAAGAGGAAGATGAAGAAGAAAATGAAGAAGAGGAGGAAGAAGTAGTAGTAGTAGTAGTAGAAGAAGAAGAAGAAGAAGAAGAGGAAGAAGAAGAAGATGAAGAAGAAGAAGTGGAAGATTAGGAAGATGAGGAAGAAGAAGAAGAAGACGAAGAAGAAG
The DNA here is from genome assembly GCA_023846275.1 of Vanilla planifolia. Taxonomy (NCBI): domain Eukaryota; kingdom Viridiplantae; phylum Streptophyta; class Magnoliopsida; order Asparagales; family Orchidaceae; genus Vanilla; species Vanilla planifolia. Next base: position 84,732 of record JAIUJO010001638.1, on the reverse strand, counting down.
AAGAAGAAGAAGAAGTAAATGAAAAAGAAGGGGAAGAAGAAGTGATTAAGGATTAAAGGTTAGGGATTGGGGATTAAGGATTAAGGTTGGAGGGATATAAGATTAGGTGTTAGGGATTAAGGATTATAAATTAAGGATTAAGGTTTAGGGATTAAGGATTAGGAATTAAGGATTAGGGATTGAGGAATAAGTAAAAGGAATTCGAGATTAAGGATTAGGGATTAGAGATTAGGGTTAAGGATTTGGGCTGAAGAGATTAATAATTAGGGATTAGGAATTAACAGATTACATGCTAAGGATAAAGTATTAAGGATTTAGGATTAGGGATTACGAAATAGGGAATAGAGATTATGGATTAAAGATTAGAGATTAATGATCAGAGATTTGGATTCATGATTATGAATTAGAGATTAAGGATTAGGAATTAAAGATTAAGCGATTATAATTAGGATGAGGGATTAGTGATTAGGAATTAAGAATTAAAGATTAAGGATTAGAGGTTTGTGATTAGGTATTATGGATTTTAGATTAGTTATTAGGTATTAGGGATCAAGGTTTAAGGATTAAAGCTTAAGGATTAAGGATTATGTATTAGAAATTAAGGATGAATTAGGGATTAGAGGTTAAGGATCAGGGATTATGGATTAAGCTAAAGGAATAGAGATTAGGGATTAGGGACTAGAGATTAAGAAAGGAAGGATTAGGGATTACAGATTAAATATTTGTAATAAAAGATAAGATAGGGAGGGATTAAGGTGTAGGGATTAAGAAATAGGGATTAAGTATGATGAAGAATTAGAAGGAGAAGAAGAAGAAAAAGAAGAAGAAGAAGAAAGAGAAGAACAAAGAGAAGAAGGATCAGAGGAAGAAGAAGGAGAAGAAGAAGAATTTCAAGAAGAAGAAGAAGAAGGAGAAGAGGAAGAAGAAGATAGTAAGGAGAAGGATAAGAATGAAGAGGAGGAGGAGGAGGAGAAGAAGATAAAAAAAGAAGAAGAGCAAGAACAAGAAGAAGAAGTACAAGAAGAAGAAAAAGAAGAGGAAGAGGAAGAAGAGGAAAAAGAAGAAGAAGAAGAAGAAGAAGAAGAAAAGAAGAAGAAGAAGATGAAGAAGAAGAAAAAGAAAAAGAAGAGAAGGAAGAAGAAGAAGTATAAGAATAAGAGAAGAAGAAGAAGGAGAAATAGAAATAGAAGAGGAAGAAGAAAGAAAAGAAGAAAAAAGAGGGAGTAGAAGAAGAAGAATAAGAAGAAGAAGAAGCAGAAGAAGAAGTAGAAGAATATGAATAAGAAGTAAAAGAAGAAGAAAATAGTTTATGAATAAGGGAGGAATGGCTTAAAGATCTTGTATTATGGATTTATGATTAAGGATTAAAGATGTATTAAGAATTTGAGGTCATGTATTAGAGATTAGGGATTAAGGTTTAGAGTTTAAGAATAATTTATTTAGGATTAGCTATTAGTTTTAGGGTTTATAGATTAGGGACTAGTGCTTAGTGATTAGTGATTAAGGAATAGGGCTTAAGGAATAGAGTCTAGGGATTAAGAATTAGGGATTAGGGATTACGGGAATAGGGAATATAGATAATGGATTTAGGATTAATGGCTAAAGATTAAGGATTAAGGATAAGGGATTATGCATTAGGGATTATGGATTAGAGATTTGGGATTAACGATTAGAGATCAGAGATTAGCGATTCAAGATATGGGATTTTAGATTAGGGATGAGGGATTAGAGATTATGAGGTTAGGCATTTATGATTAAGGATTATGGATTAAGAATTAGGGAGTAGTTGTTAATGACTAGGGATCAAGAATTAGAGATTAGGGATTAGGTATTAGGGATTAGGGGTTAGTGATTAAGGATTAACGATCAAGGAATAGAGATAAGACATTAGGGTTTAGGGATTAGGGATTATGGATTAGGGAACAAGGATAGATATGGTATTAAAGATTTGGGCTTTGGGATTTTGGTAATTAGGGACTACAGATTTTGGCTCAGAGATTAGGCTTTATGGATTAAAGATTAAAGAAGGAGAGATGAGGGATTTAAGGGATTAGGGATGAATGGGATAAGAGATTAAGGATTAAGTTGAAGTAGGAGAAGAAGAAGAAAAAGAAGAAGAAGAAGAAGAAAGAAGAAAGAGAAAGAAAGAAGAAGAAAGAAAGAAGATGAAGCAAGAAAAAAGAAAGTAGAAAGAAGAAAGAAGAAAGAGGAAAGAAGAAGGAAAATGGAAGAACGAAGAAGGAACAAGGACGGAGGAAGAACGAAGAAGGAAGGAAGAAGGAACAAGGAAGAAGGAAGGAGGAATGAAGAAGGAAGATGGAAGAAGAAATAAGAAAGAAGAAATAAGATAGAAGAAAGAAGAAGAAGATGATGATGATGAAGGAGGAGGAGGAAGACGAGGAGGAGGAAGAAGAAGAAGATAATTATGATCAAGAAGAGAAAGAAGATGAAGAGGAAGAAGAAGAAGAGGAAGAAGAAGAGGAAGAAGAAGAGGAAGAAGAAGAAGAAGAAGAAGAGGAGTAAGAAGAGGAAGAAGAAGAAGAAGAAGAAGAGCAAGAAGAAGAATAAGAAGAAGAAGAAGAGGCCAAAGATGGAGAGGAAGATAAGAAAAAAGAGGATGAAGAAGTAGAAGAAGACGAAGAGGTAGAAGGAAGAGAGGAAGAAAAAGAAGAAAAGGAAGGAGAGGAAGAAGAGGGAGTAGAAGAAGAGGAAGAAGAAGAAGATGTTGAAGAAGAAGAAGATGATGATGATGAAGAAGAAGAAGAACAAGAAGATGAAGGAAAAGAATAAGAAGATGTAGAAGAAGAAGAAGAAGAAGAAGTAGAAGAAGAAGAAGAAGAAGAAGAAGAAGATAAGAAGAAGAAGAAGAGGAAGGGGAAGAAGAGGAAGAAGAAGAGGAATTGAGGATTAAGGATTAAAAATTAAGGTTTAGAGATTAAGAAATAGGAATTAGGGTTATGGTAAAAAGATTGGAGATAAAGGATGAAGGATGAGGGATTTGGGAATAAGGCTAATGGAGTAGGGTTTTGGGACAAGGGATTAGAAAATAAGGATTAGGGACTAATGATTTGAGATATAAGGGATTACAGATGTAAGCATTAAGGATTTGTGAATAAGGATTAGGGAGTATGGATTAGAGATTAGAGATTAGTGATAAGTTTTATAGATTCAAGATAAGGGATTAGAGATTAATAGATTAAGTAATAAAGATTAGGGATTATGGATTAAGGATTAAAGATAAGGCATTAGGGATTTAGGGCTATGGATTATGTAGGGAATAGGAGATTAGGGATTAGAGATTAGGAATTATGGATTTAAGATTATGGATCACAAATTATAGCTTAAGGATTAGAAGTTAAGGATTAAAGATTAGGCATTATGGATTAAGGATTCATATTTAGAGATTAAGGATTTGGGATTAGGGTATAGGGATTAGAGATTAGAGATTAGGGATTAATGGAATAACTATTAACGAGGGAAGAATGAGGGATTATAGATTAAGGATTTGGTATTTTAGGAATATTGATTTGGGATTAAAGATTAAGAAGAAGAAAAAGAAGAAGAAGAAGTAGAAGAAGAAGAAGAAGAAGAAGTGGAAGAAGAAAAAGAAGAGGAAGGGAAAGAAGAAGAAGAACAAAAAGAAGAAGGATAAGAGGAAGAAGAAGAAGAAGAAGCTAAAGAAGAAGAAGAAGAAGAAGAAGAAGAAGAGGAAGAAGAAGAAGGAGAGGAGATGAAGAAGAAGGAGGAGGAGGAAAAGAAGAAGAAGAAGAAGAAAGAAGAACAAGAACAAGAAGAAGAAGAACAAGTTGAAGAAGACAAAGAAGAAGAAGAAGAAGTAGAGGAAAAAGAAGAAGAAGAGGAAGAAGACGAATAAAAAGAAGAAGAAGAGAGAAGAAAAAGAAAAGAAGTGGAAGAAGAAGAAGTAAAAGAATTAGAGAAGAAGAAGAAGAAGAAGTAGAAGAAGAAGAAGAAGAAGAAGAAGAAGAAGAAAAAGAAGAAGAAATAGAATTAGAGGGGTAAGAAGAAAAAAGAAGAAAAACGAGAAGTAGAAGAAGAAGAGCAACAAAAAGAAGAAAAAGCAGAAGATGTAGAAGAATATGTATAAGAAGCATAAGAAGAAGAAGAAGAAGAAGAAGAAGAAGAAAATAGATTATGAATTAGGGAGGGATGGGTTAAAGATTGTGTATTATGGATTTATGATTAGGGATTAAAGATGGATTAAGAATTTGGGGTTAAGGATTAGAGATTAGGAATTACGGTTTAAGGTTTAGGAATTATTGATTTGGGATTAGTGATTAGTTTTAGGGTTTATGGATTAGGGATTAGGGCTTAGGGATTAAGGATTAAGGAATAGGGCTTAAAGAATAGAGACAAAGGATGAAGAATTAGGCATTAAGGATTAAGGGATTAGGGAATATAGATCATGGATTAAGGATTAAGAATTAAGGAAAAGGGATTACGTAGTAGGGATTATGGATTACGGAATTGGGATTCAAGATTAGAGATCAGAGATTACCAATTTAGGATATAGGATTTTAGATTAGAGATTAGGGATTAATGATTATGAGGACATTTATTTATGATTAATGATTATGGATTAAGGATTAGGTAATAAGGATTAATGATTATGGAATACAGATTAGGTATTAGAGAATAAGGATTAGAGAGATTATGGATTATTGATTAAAAATTAAGGAGTAAAGATAAGACATTAGGGTTCAGGTATTAGGCATCATGGATTAGGGATTAGGGATTAAAGTATAAGAAGAAGAAAAAGAAGAAGAGGAAGAAGTAAAAGAAGAAGAAGAAGAAGTGGAAGAAGAAAATGAAGACTAAGAAGAGGAAGAGGAAGAAGGATAAGAGGAGGAAGAAGAAGAAGAAGAAGAAGAGAAAGAAGAAAGAGAAGAGAAGAACAAGAAAGAGGAGGAGGAGGAGAAGAAGAAAAAAAAAAGAAGAAGAAGAACAAGAAGAAGAAGAACAAGAAGAAGAAGAAAAAGAAGAAAAAGAAGAAGAGAACGAAGTGGAAGAAGAAGAAGAAGAAGAAGATGGAGAAGAGTAAGAAGATGATGAAGGACAAGAAGGTGAAGAAGAAGTAGTAGTAGTAGTAGAAGAAGAAGATGAAGAGGAAAAAGAAAAAGAGAAAGAAGAAGAAGAGGAAGATGATGATGAAGAAGAAGAAGAAATAGAAGAAGAGAAGAAGAAATTATGAAGAAGAAGAAAAAGAAAAAGATGAAATAGAAGAAAAAAGGGGAGGAGAAAGAAGAAAATAGTGAAGAAGAAGAAGATGAAGAAGAAGCAGAAGAAGAAGAAGAAGAAGAAGAAGATGTAGAAGAAGAAGAAGAAGAAGAAGAAGTAGAGGAAAAGGGGTAGAGGAAGAAGAAGACAAAGAAGAAGAAGAAGATGAAAAAGAGGAAGAAGAAGAAGAAGAAGAAGAAGAGGAAAAGGTAGAAGATGAAGAAGAAGAAGAATAAGAAGCAGAAGAAGTGAACGAAGAGGAAGGTAAAGAAGAGGAGGAAGAGGAAGACGAAGAAGAAGGAGAAGATGAGGTAGAAGAAGAAGAAGAAGAGGAAGAAGAAAAAAAGGAAGAAGAAGAAGAAGAAGGAGAATAAGAAGTAAAAGAAGAAAAGGAAGAAGAGACTGATTAGGTATTAAGGCTTAGGGAGGGTGAGGTTAGGGATTAGGCATTAGGGAAAAAGGATTAGTAATTAGAGATTTATAATTAAGGATTAGAGATTATGGATTAGTAATTAGCAATTAGGGTTTTAGAAATAAGGGATTAGGGAGTAGGCATAATTGAATAAGAGATAGGCATAAAGATTTGTAATTAGGGATTACAAATTAAGAATTAAGTATAAGGATTTGGATTGGATTGATTATTAGGAAAGAAGAAGAGGAAGAAGAAGAGGTAGTAGAAGAAGAAGAAAGTTATGATGATGACAAAGAAAAAGAAGAAGAATGAGAATGAGAACAAGAATAAGAATAAGAAGAAAAAAATCAAGTCAAAGTGGATGAAGAAGAAGAAGAAGAAAATAAAGAGAAAGAACTAGAAGAAGAAGATCGAGGAGAAGAAGAAAAATAAGCAGTAGAAGAGGAAAAACTAGAGGAAAAAGTCGTAGAAGAAGAGGAAGAAGAAGAAGAACAAGAAGAAGAAGAGATAGAATTGGAAGAAGAAGAGGTAGATGGAGAAGTGGAAGAAGAAGAAAAAGAATTGGCTTAAGAAGAAGAAGAAGAAGAAGAAAAGCCAGAAGAAGTCGAAGAAGAAGATGTGGAAGAGGAAGAAGAAGAATAAGAAGAAGAAGAAGAAGAAAAAGAAGAACAAGAACAAGAAGAAAAGGAAGAAAAAGAAGAAGAAAAGAAAGAAGTCTTAGAAGAAGAAGAAGAGGAAGAATAGGAAGAAGAGGAAGAAGAAGTAGAAGAAAAGGAAGAAAAAGAAGAAGTAAAGGAGGAAAAAGAAGAGGAGGAAGAAGAAGAAGAAGAAGAAGTAATAAATGAAGAAAAAGGAGAAGAAGGAGGAGAAGAAGGTGAAGAAGTAGTATAGGAAGAAGAAGAAGGAAAAGAAGAAGAAGAAAAAGAGTAATATGAAGAGGAAAAAGAAGAAGAAGAAGAAGAAGAAGGAGAAGAAGAAGAAGAAGAAAAAGAAGAAGTGGTAGATGAAGAAGAAGAAGAAGAAGAAGAAGAAGAACAAAAAGAGAAGAAGAAAAACACGAAAGAGAAGAAGAAGGAGAAGTACAAGAAATAGAAGAAGAAGAAGAAGAAGAAGAAGAAGGAGAAAAGAAGAAGATGAAGATGAAAAAGAAATAAAATATGAAGAAAAAGAAGAAGAAGGAGAAGAAGTAGTAGGAGAAGAAGAAGAAGAAGAAGAAGCAGAAGAACTTGAAGAAGAAGAAGAAGAGTAAGAAGAAGAAGAAGAAGGAGAAGAAGAAGAAGAAGAATAAGAATAAAAATAACAAGAAGAAGAAAAAAGGAAAAAGAAGAAGAGGAAGAAGAAGAAACGAAGAAGAGGTAGAAGAAGAGCAAGAAAAGAAGAAAAAGTCATAGAAGAGAGGGAAGAAGAAGAAGAGGAAGGAGGAGAAGAAGAAAATAAAGAAGAAAAAGAAGAAGAATAAGAAGAAGTGGAAGAAGAAGAAGAAGAAGAAGAGGAAGAAGAAGGAGGAGAATAAGAAGAAAAAGAAGAAAAGGAAGAAGAAGAAGAAAAACAAAAAGAAGAAGAGGAAGTTGAGGAAGAAGAGGAACAAGAAAAAGAAGAGAAAGAAGAGATGGATTAGGCTTTTATGATTCGGGGTAAGGGATTAGGGATTAAGGAGTCAGGAGGGAGGGATTAGGGATTTGGTGTGACAGATTAAGGATTAAAGTTTAGGAAATAAGGACTAGGAATTATGGATTCGCAATTAGGGGTAAGGGTTTAGGGATTAAGGATTAGTGATTAGGGAGTAAGGATTAAGGAGTAAGAAGAAGAAGAACAACAACAAAAGGTAGATGAGGAAGAAGAGGTAGGAAAAGGAGAAGAAGATGACGAGGAAGATGAAGAAGAGGATGAAGAAGAAGAAGGGGAAGAAGGAGAGGAAGAAGTAGAAGAAGTTAGCAAAGAAGAGGAAGAAGAAGAAGAGAAAGAAGAGGAAGAAAAGAGCAAGAAGAAGAAGTGGAAGAAGAAGGAGAAGAAGAGGAAAAAGAAGAAGAAGAAGAAGAAGAAGAAGAAGAAGAAGACGACAAAGAAGAAGAAGAAGAGGAGGAGGAAGAAGAAGAAGAAGAAGAAGATGATGAAGATGATGAAGAAGAAGAAGTAGAAGAAGAAGAGGAGGAAGTAAAAGAAGAAGAAGAAGAAGTGGAAGAAAAAGAAGAACAAGAAGAAGAAGAATAAGAAGAAGAAGAAGAAGAGGAGGAGGAGGAAGAAGAAGCAGAAGAAGAGGAGAAAGAAGAAGAAGAAGAAGAAGAAGAGGAAGTAGAGTAGAAGAAGAAGAAGAAGAAGAAAAAGAAGAAGAAGAAGAAGAAGAAGGACAAGAAGAGGAGGAGGAAGAAGAAGAAGAAAAAGAAGATGAAAAAGAAGAAGAAGAAGAAGAAGAAGATGGAGAATAATGAAGGAGAAGAAGGTGAGGAGGTAGAAGAAGAAGAGGTGAAAGAAGAAGAAGAAGAAGAAATAGAAGAAGAAGAAGAAGAAGAACAAGAACAAGAACAAGAAGGAAAAGAATTAGTAGAAGAAACAGAAAGGGAAGAAGAAGAATTCAAAAGAGAAGAAGAAGAAGAAGACGAAGAAGAGGATAAAGAAGCAAAAGATGGAGAAGAAGAGAAAAAAGTAAAACTAGAAGAAGAAAAAGAAGAGGAAGAAAAAGAAGTAGAAGATGATGAAGAAAAAGAAAAAAAAAGAGAAGAAGAAGAAGAAGAAGAGGAACAAGAACAAGAGAAAGAAGAGGAAGAAGAAGAGCAAGAAGAAGAAGTAGAAGATGATAAAGAAGAAGAAGAATACAAAGAATACGAAGAAGAGGAAGAGGAAGAAAAAAAGTAAAAAGTAGAAGAAGTAGAAGAACAAGAGCAAGAAGTAGAAGAAGAGGAAAAAGAAGAAGAAGAGGTAGATGAAGAAGGGGAAGAAGAGGAATAAGAATCAAAATAAGAATAAGAAGAAGAAGAAGAAGAGTAAGAATAAGAATAAGAGGAAGAAGAAGAAGAAGAGGAGGAGGAGGAGGAAGAAGAAGAAGAAGAAGACAAAGAAGAAGGAGGTAGAGAAGGGACAAAGAAGAAGAAGAAAAAGAAGAAGAAGAAAAAGAAGAAGGAGAAGAGTAAGTAGAAGCAGGAGAAGAAGGTTGAGAAGTAGAAAAAGAGGAAGAAGAAGACAAAGAGGAAGATTAAAAAAAGAAGACGAGGTACACAAAGAAGACAAGGAGATAAAAATGAAGAAGAAGAAGAAGAAGAAGGCAAAGAAGAATTAGAATTAGAATTAGAAGAAGAAGAAGATGTAGAAGAAGAAGAATAGAGATTTAATGATGGGAAGAAGAAGAAGTGGAAGGAGAGGAAGAAGAAGTAGAAATAGAAGCAGGAGAACATGTAGAAGAAGAAGAAGACAAAGAAGCAGAGGAAGATTTAGAAGAAAAAGCTGAAGAAGAGTCTTATTGAGGATTAGAAAGGAAGGATTATTGATTAAGGATAATTAAGTATGGATTAAAGATAGGGAGGGAACTATAGAGGATTATGAGTTAGATATTAGAGATTAGTGGTCAGGGGTTTACGAGTTAGCAATTAGGGATTAGGGTTTAAAGATTAGGGATTAGGGATTAAGGAGTAGGGATTAGGAAATAAGTAATAGAGATTAAGGATTAATTATTAGTGATTAAGGATTATATATTAGTGATTAGATATTAGGGATTATGATAAAGAGATTAATGATTAAGGATTCGATATTAGGGATTAATAACTAAGGGATTAATTATTAAGGATTAATGATTAGAGATTAGTGATTTAGAATTAAAAATTAGGTATTTAGAATTAGAGATTAGAGATTAAGGATGTAGGATTCAAGATTGGAGATTAAGAATAAGATTGGAGATATGGATTAGGATTTAGGATTAGGGATTAGTGATGAAGAATTATAGATGAGGGATTAGAGATTAAGGATTAGGATTGTGAATTATAGATTAGGGATTAGGATTAGGTATTATAGATTAAAGTTTAAATATTAGAGATTAACGATTAGAAGTTAGGGATTAAAAAATAGGGGTTAGAAATTAAGGATGGTTTAGGGATTAAGGATTAAAGATTAGGGAATAGGGAGAAGGAAGATGGAGAAGGAAGAAGAAAGAAGAACAGAGGAAGAAAGAAGAAAAAGAAAATGATAAGGAGAAGTCAAAACCAAGAACAAGAAGAAGAAGAAACAAGAAGAACAAGAGGAAGAATAAAGAAGTAGAGAGGAAGGAAGAAAAAGGAAGGATGTCAGATGAAGGAATATGGATGAAGGAAGGTGAAAAGAAGAAATTAGAAAGAAGAAAGAAGAAAGAAGAAGAAGACGAGAAGAAGGAATAGGAGGTAAGAGGACAAGAAGGAGGAGAAGAAATAGAAAAAGAAGGACAAGGAGATGAAGAAGGTGAAGGAGATGGTGAAGGAGAAGGAAAGGAGGAGGTAGGAGCAAGAGAAAAAGAAGGAGAAGGAGAAGGAGAAAGATCGAGAGAAGGAGAAGGAGAAGAAGAAGAAGAGGAAGAAGAAGAAGATGAATAATTATAATAATAATAATAATAATAATAATAATAATAATATGAAGAAGAAGATTAAGAGGAAAAGAAAGGGAAGAAGAAGAAAAGAAAAGAAGGAGAAGAAGAAGACAAGAGGAAGAAGAAGAGCAGGAAGAAGAAGAAGAAGAAGAAGATGATGAAGAAAATGAAAAAGAAGAAGAGGAAGATGAGGAAGAAGTAGAAGAAGGAGAATATGAACAAGAGAAGAAGAAAAGATGAAGAAAAAGAAGAAGATGAAGAACAGAAGAAATAGAAGAAGAAGAAGAAGAAGAAGTAAAAGAAGTAGTTGTAGTAGAAGAAATAGAAGTGAAAGTAAAAGAAGAAGTACAAAGGGAAGAAGAAGAAGATGAAGAAGAGGAAAAAGAAGCAAAAGAATTAGAAGAAGAAGAAGGAGAATAATAATAATAATAATAATAATAATAAGAAAAGAGGAGGAAGAAGAGATGATTAAGAAGAAGAGGAAGAGAGAGAGAGAGAGAAGAAGAAGAAGAAGAAGAAGAGAGGAAGAAGAGACGAAGAAGAAGAAGAAGAGGAAGAAGAAGAATAGAAGAAGGAGGAGAAGAAGAAGAAGAAAGGGAAGAAGAAGCAGAAGCAAAAGCAGAAGAACTACAAGAAGAAGAAGATGATGAAGGGGAGGAAGAAGAAGAAGAAGAAGGAGAAGAGAAAGAAGAAAAAGAAGAAGAAGAAGACAAGGAAGATGAGGAAGAAGAGGAAGAAGAAGAAGAAAAACAAGAAGTGGAAGAAGAGGAAGAAGAAGAAGAAGATGAGGAAAAAGAAGACGAAGGGGAAGAAGAAGAAGAGGATGAAGAAGAATAAGAGTAGAACAGGAAAAGGAAGAATAGATGGATTAGGTATTTGGGATTAGGGAGGGATGGATTAGGGATTAGGGATTCATGATTAGGGATTAGGGATTCATGATTAGGGATTAAGGTTTAGGGATTAGAGGTTAGGGATTAGGGAGTTGGAACAAGGGGATAAGGAATATGCTAAGGATTAAGGACTCAGGATTAGATATTTTGGGATTAAGTATTAAGGATTACAGATTAAAGATGTATTAATGATTATGGAAGAAATAAGGAAGGAGAAGAAGGAGAAGAAGAAGAAGATGATGATGATGATGATGATTAAGAGGAAGAAGAGGAATAAGAAGAAGAAGAAGATGATGACGATGATGATGATGATGAAGAAGAAAAGGAAGAAAAAAGAACAAGAAAAGAAGAAGGAGAAGAACAAGACAAGAGGATAGAAGAAGAGTTGAGAAGAAAAAAGAGAAGAAGAAGAAGAAGTACAAGAAGAAGAAGAAGAAGAAGAAGAAGAAAAGAAGAAGAAGAAGAAGAAGAAAAGAAAGATAAAGAAGAAGAAGAAGAAGAAGAAGAAGAAGAGGAGGAGCAAATGATGGAAGAAGAGGAAGAAGAAGAAGAAAAAGAGGGAGAAGAAGAAGAAGTAAAAGAAGAAGAGAAAGAAGTAGTTGTAGAAGAAGATTAAAGAGGATGAAGAGAAGGATTAGGGATTTGGGATTAGGGTTAGGCATTAGGGATTAGTGATTAAGAAAAGAAAGATTAGGGATTATATTTTAAGATTAAGGATTAGGTATTAAAGATTAATAATTAGGGATTATGGATTCTGGATTAGTAGTTAGGGGTTAGGGTTTAAAGATTAAGGATTAGGGATTAAAGAGTTGGGCTTAATTAATAAGTAAAATGAATTATGGATTAAGGAATAAGGATTTAGAATAAGGGGTTAGAGATGAAGAGATTAATGATTAGGGATTTAGGATTAAAGTATTAATTACTATAGATTAAGGATTAAGGAATAGAGATTAGAGAGTAATGATTAATCATTAATAATTATTTATTAGAGTTTAAGGATTAAGGATTTTAGATTATAGATTAGGGATTTGGGATTAAGGATTAAGGTTTAGAGATTAGGTATTAGGGACTAGAGAACTTGGACAGAGGGATTATGGATTAAGCATTAGGGATAAAGTATTAAGGATTAGGTATTACATATTAGGGATTTAGGATTAGATATTAGTTATTAGGGATTAGGTTTTAGGAATTATGATTTAAGGATTAGGGATTAAGGAGGAGGGATTAGGGATTAGGGATTAGGGATTAGGGATTAGGGGATGAGGGATTAGGGATTAGGATTAGGGATTAGGGATTAGGGATTAGGGATTAGGGATTAGGGATTAGGGAGAAGAAGAAGAATATGAACAAGAAGACGAAAAAGTAGAATAAGAGAAAGAAGAAGAGGAAGAAGAAAAAGAAGAAGAAGAAAAAGAAGAAGAAGAAGAAGAAAAAGAAAAAGAGAAGAAGTAGAAGAAGAAGATGATTAAGAAGAAGAAGAAGTGAAAGAAGAAGAAGAAAAAGAAGAGGAAGAAGAAGAGCAAGAAGAAGTGGAACAGAAGAAGAAGAAGAAGAAGAAGACGACAAAGGTGAGGAAGAAGAAGAGGAGGAAGAACAAGAAGAACAAGTAGAAGGGGAAGAATAATAAGAAGAAGAAGAAGAAAAAGAGGAAGTAGTAAAAGAAGAAGAAGAGGAAGCGGAAGAAGAAGAATAGGAAGAAAAGAAAGAAGAGGAAGAAAGAGAAAAATTACAAGAAGAATAAGAAGAAAAAGAAGAAGAAGAAGAGGAAAAGGAGAGAAGAAGAAGAAGAAAAAGAAGAGGAAGTGGAAGAAGAAGGAAAAGAAGTCGAAGAAGAAGAGGATTATGAAGTAGAAGAATAAGAGTAAGAAGGAGATGAGTAAGAAGAAAAAGAAGGTGAAGAAGGTGATGAACGAAAAGAAGAAAAAGAGGAAAATTATGAGAAAAAAGGAGTAGAAGAAGTGAAAAATGATGAAGGAAAAGAAGAGGCAAAACAAGAAGAATAGTAGTGGAGGAATAACAAGAAGAAGAAGGAGAAGAAAAAGTAGAAGATATAAAGAAAAAGAAGAAGAAGAAGGAGAAGAAAAAGGAGAAGAAGAAGAAAAAGAAGAAATAAATACGGAAGAAGAGAAGAAGAAGAAAGAGAAGAAGAAGAAGAAGAAGAAGAGTAAGAAAGAAAAAGAACATGAAGAAGAAAAAGAAGAGGGAGAAGAAGAGAAAGAAGAAGAAGACGAAGAAGAGGAAAAAGAAGAAGAAGAAGAAGTAGAAGAAGAAGAAAAAGAAAAAATGGTAGGAGAAGAAGAAGAAGTGAAAGAGGAAGTAGTAGTAGAAGAAGAAGAGGAAGAGGCAAAAGAAGAAGAGGAAGAAGTTGAGGAGGAAGGTGGGGGAGAACAGGAGATAGAAGAATGGAAAGGTGAGGAACAAGAATTAGAAAAGGTAGAAAAAGAAAAGGATGAAGTGGTAGATGTAGAAGAAGAAGAAGAGAGGGATTAGTGGTAAAGGGTTAGGGATTTGGGATTAAGGAATAAGGATTTTGGAAGGTAAGATTAGGGTTAGGCATAAGACAATATTGATTAATGTTTAGGACGGGAAGGATTAAGGATGAGGTATTAGGGATAAAGGTTTAGAGATTAGGGAATTGAGAGTTAGTAATTAGGGATTAAGGATTTGGGATTAAGTGGTAGGAACTAGGGAATAAGTAGCAAGTATTAGGGATTAAGAATTAGTGATTACCAATTTTGTATTACGAATTAGAGATTAAGATTTAAGGGATTAATTATCAAGGATTAGGGATTAGAGATTTATGATTAGAGATTAGGGAATAAAGAATAGGGATTAGGGATAAAAGATTAGAGCTTAGAGATTAGGCATGTTGGATTTAGAAATAGAGATTAGGGATTAAGATTAGGATTATAAACTATTGATTAGAGTTTAGGGATTAGTGATTAAGGATTAGAAAATAGGGATTAGGGATTAGAGATTAGGGATTGAAGATTATGGATTAAGAGTTAGGGATTCGGTTTTCGAAATTAGTGTTTACGAATTTGATATTAAGGATTAAAGATTAGGAATTAAAGATTAGGGATTAAAGATTAAGGATGGATTAGAGATTAAGGATTAGGGATTAGAGTGAAGGAAGAAGGAGGAAGAAGAAGGAAGGAAGAAGAAAGAAGGAAGAACGAAGAAATGTTAAGAAGAAGAATAAGAAGAATAAAGAAGAAAGAAGGAAGAAGGAAAAAAGGAAGAAAGAGGAAAGTAGAAAGAAGAAAGAAGAAAGAAGAAAGAAGAAGAAGAAGAAGAAGAAGAAGAAGGAGAAGAAAAAGGAGGAGTATGAGGAGAACGAAGAGGAGGAGAAGGACAAGGAGAAAAAGAAGGGATAGAGTAGGTGAAGGAGATGGAGGAGAAGGGGAAGGAGGTATATGAGATGGAGAAGGAGAATGAGAAGGAGAAAGAGAAAGATTAGGAGAAGGAGAAGAAGAAGAAGTTAAGGAAGGGGAAGAAGAAGAAGAAGAAGAAGAAGAAGACGAAGAAGTAGAAGAAGAAATAGAAGAAGAAGAAGAAGAAGGGGAAGAAGAAGAAGAAGAAGAAGTGAAAAAAAAAGAGGAAGAAAAAGAATAAGAAAAGAAGAGGAGAAAAAGAAGAAGAAGAAGAGGAAGAAGAACAAGAGGAAGAGGAAGAAAAAGAAGAAGAAAAAGATAAAGAAGAAGAAAAAAAAGAAAAGAAAGAAGAGGAAGAAGAAGAAAAGAAGAAAGAAGAAGAAGAAGAGAAAGAGAAAGATGAGTAAGAAGAGGAAGAAGAAGAACAAGAAGAAGAAAATAAGGAAGAAGGGGAAGAAGAAGAGGAGGATGAAGAAGAAGAAGAAGAAGAAGAGGATCAAGAAGTGGAAGAGGAAGAAGTGGAAGAGAAAGGTATTAGAGGTTAGAGATTAGGGATTAAGACTTAAAGAGTAGGGATTAAGGAGGGAAGGATTAGGGATTAGATTTTTGGGATTAAGGATTAGGTATTACGAATCAGGGATTTGGGAATATGGATTCGCAACAAGGTATTAGGGTTAAAGAATTAAAGATTAGGGATTATGGAGTAGGGATCAAAGAATAAGGAATATAGCTTAGGATTAAGGATTAGGAATTAAGGATTGGTGATGAAGGGATCAATGATTAGGGATTAAAGATTTAGGATTAAGGGATTAATTATTATGGATTAGGCTTTTAGGGTTGGGATTACAAATTAGGGAGTAGGGATTCAAGGTTTGACATTAGTGATTTGAGATTCAGGATTCAAGATTAGACAGAAAGATTAGGGATTATGGATTAGAGATTAAATGATTTATAATTAGGATTAGAGTTTGAAGGTTAGGTGTTAAGGATTAAAGATTAGAGATTATTAAAGATTAGAGATTATGAATTAAAGATTAGAGATAAGGGATTAAGGATTCGGGATTAAAGATTAGGGATTCGAGATTAGGGATTAGGGACTTAAAATTAAGGATTAGGAAAGACGGATTAGGGATTTTACGTTAGAGATTTTGAATTATGGATTATCGGTTAAGTATAGGGATTAGGGATTAGTGATGAGGGATTAGGAATTAGTGATTAAGGATTAGAAATTTGTGAGGAAAATGGATTAGGCATTATGGATTTAGGGATGAGAGATTAGACAGAAAGGGATTAAGGAATAAAGATTAGGGAATAGCGATTAAAGATTATGAAGAAGGAGAAGAAGAAGAAAAATTTGAAGAAGAAGAATAATAAGGAGAAGAAGAACAAGAAGAAGGACAAGAAGAAGAAGACGGAGAAGAAAAGGAACAAAAATAATAAGAATAAGAAGAAGGCAAAGAAGAAGAAGAAGAAGAAAAAGAAAAGGAGAAAGAGGAGGAAGAAGACGAGGAAGAAGAAGAAGAAAATGAGGAGGAGGGGGAAGAAGAAGAAGAAGAAGAAGAAGAAGAAGAAGAAGAAGAAAAAGAAGAAGAAGAGCAAGAAGAAGAAGAAGAAGAAGAAGAAGAAGAAGAAGAAAAAGAAGGAGAAGAACAAGAAGAAGAAGGTGAAGAAGATGAAGAAGAAGAAAACAAAGAAGAAGAAGTAGAAGAAGATGAAGGGGAAGAAGAAGAAGAAGACGAAGAAGAGAAGGATGATGTAGAAGAAAAAGAAGAAGAACAAGAAGAAGATAAAAGGAACAAGATGACGATGATGAAGAAGAAGAAGAATAATAAAAAGAAGAAGAAGAAGAAGAAGGCAAAGAGGAAATAAAAGAAGAAGAAGAAGACGAAGAAGAAAGTGTAGAAGAAGAAAAAGAAGAAGATGAAAGAAAAGAGGAGGTAGAAGAAGAAAAATAAAGAGAAGAAGAAGTAGAACAACAACAACAACAAAAAATAGAAACAAGAAGAGGAAGAAGAAGAAGAAGAATAAGAAGAAAAAGAAGAAGGAAAAAAGAAGGTGAGGAAGAAGAAGAAGACATATAAGAAGAAAAAGAAGAAGAAGAAGTGAAAGAAAAAGTAGAAGAAGTAGAACAAGAGGAAGATGAGGAAGAAGAGGAACAAGAAATAGACAAAGATGAGGAAGAAAAAGAAGTGGAGCAAGAAGAAGAAGTAGTAGTAAAGAAAATGGAAGAAGAAATAGATTAAATATTAGGCATTTAAGGAATGAAGGATTAGGCATTAAGTATCAGGAAATAAATGTTGAAGATTAGGGAGAAAGGGATTAGGTATAAGGGACTTGGGAGTTAGTAATTAGGGATTAGGGTTTAAAGATTAGGGATTAGGGATTAGGGAATAGGAATTATGGAATAGGTAATAAGGATTAGGGATTAATGATTAATACTAGAGATTAGTGATGAAGAATTAAGCAATTAATTATTAAGGATAAGAGATTAAGGAATAAAGATTAAAGATTAGGGATATAGGATTTAGGATTAAAGAATAGAGATTAAGGATTAAAGATTAAGGGATTAAGTTTAGCATTAGAGATTAGAGATTAAGGATTAAGAATTAGGGAGTAGTAATGAAGGATTAAGGATTAGGGATTTGGGATTAGGGATTAGAGATTAAGGATAGGAATTATGGATTACTGATTACGAATAAGGTATTAGGAATTAGAATTTAACAATTAAAGATTAGGGACAAGGGATTACGAATTAAAATTAGGAATTAGGGATTGGGAATTAGTGATTAGGGATTAAGGGTTAAGGATTAGGTACAAGAGAATAAGAATGGCATATTAAGGATTATGGATTACCTATTAGGGATTATGGATGGATTAGACATTAGGGATTACAGAAGGATAGATAAGGCATTATAGATTTAAGGATGAGAGATTAAGGAGGGAGGGATTAAGAGGTAAGGAATAAGGAATAAAGATTAACGATTTTGAAGAAGAAGGAGAAGATGAAGATTTTAAAGTAGAAGAAGAAGAAGAAAAAGAAGTAGAAGAAGAAAAAGAAGAAAAGGAAGAAAATGTATTAGAAGAAGAAGAAGACGAAGAAGAAGAACAAAAAGAAGAAGAAGAAGAAGGGAAAGATGAGGAAGAAGAGGAAGAAGAAGAAGAAGAAAAAAGAAGAAGAGGAAGAAGAAGAAGAAGAAGAAGCAGAGGAAAAAGAAGAATAAGAAGAATAAGAAGAATAAGAAGAATAAGAAGAAGAAGAAGAATAAGAAGAAGGTGAAGAAGTTGATGATGAAGAAGAATAAGAAGAAGACAAAGATGAAGAGGAAAACAAAGAAGAAGAAGAAGAGGAAGAAGAAGAAGAAGAAGAAGAAGTGGAAGGTGAAGAAAAAGAAGAAGAACAAGAAGAAGAGAAGAAGAAAAAAATAAAGAAGAAGAAGAAGAAAAAGAAAAAGAAAAAGAAGAAGATGAAGAAATAGAAAAAGAAGAAGAATAAAAGAAGAAAGAGAAGAAGAAGAAGAAGAAGAAGAAGAAGAAATAGAAGAAGAGGAAAAAGAAGAACAGGAAGAAGAAGAAGACGTAGAAGAAGGAGAAGAGGAGGAAGAAGAAGAAGAAGAAAAAGAAGTAAGGAAAGAACAACAAGAAAAAGAAGAAGTAGAAGAAGACGAAGAAAAGGAAGAAGAAGAGGAAGAAGAGGAAGATGAGGAAGATGAAGAAGATGGAGAAGAAGAAGAAGAGGAGGAAGAAGAAGAAGAAGAGGAAGAAGAAGAAGAAGAAGAGGAAGAAGAAGAAGAAGAGGAAGAAGAAGTAATAGTAGAAGAAGAAGAAAAAGAAGAGGAAGTGTAAGGTGATGAAGAAGAGGAAGAAGAAGAAGATGATGATGAGGTAGAAGTATAAGAAGAGGAAGAGGAAGAAGGAGAATGAGAAGAAGAAGAAGAAGAAGAGACTGATTAGAGATTAGGATTAGGAAAGGTGAGATTAGGGATTAAGCATTAAAGAAAAGGATTAAGGATTCAAGATTGAAAATTTTGGATTAGAGATTATGGATTTTAAATTAAAGATTAGGGTTTAGGGTTTAAGGATTAGGGAGTAGGGACAAGGGAATAAAGAATCGTTATAAATATTAAGGATTAAGGATTACAAATTAGGGATAAAGTATTAGGGATTAGGAATGGATTGATGATTAGAGAAGAAGAAGAAGAAGAAGAAGAAGAAGAAGATGTAGTAGAAGAAGAAGATGATGATGATGATGATGATGTTGAAAAAGAAGAAGAAGAGAAAAGAAGGAGAAGTGGATGAACAAGAAGAAGAAGAGGAGAAAGAAGTAGAAGAAGAAGATGAAGGAGAAGAAGAAGAAGAAGAAGAAGAGGAAAAAGCAGAGGAAAAAGAAGTAGTAAAAGAAGAGGAAGTAGAAGAAGAAGAAGAAGAAGAAGAAGAAAAAGTGAAAGAAGAAGAACAAGAAGAGAAAGAATTGGGAGAAGAAGAGAAAGAAGGAGAAGAGCAAGAAGGAGAAGAGCAAGAAGGATTAGTGATTAAGGATTAGGAATTAAGGATTAGACATTAAGGATTGGAGATTAAGGACAAAAGATTAAATATTTAGAATTAGAGATTATAGATTATGAATGGATTAGATATAAGGGATTAGGGAAGGAAGGATAAGACATTATAGATTTAAGGAATAAGGAATAAGAAATAAGGAATAACAATTCAGAAGAATAAGAATAATAAGAAGATGATGAGGAAGAAAAAGAAGAAGAAGAGAAAGGAGAAGAAGAAGAAGAGAAAGAAGAAGAAGACGAAGAAGAAGAAGAAGTAGAAAAGGAAGAAAAAGAATAATAAAAAAAATAATAATAAGAGGAAGACACGAAAGAAGAGGGGGAAGAAGAAGAAGAAAATGAGGAAGAAGAAGAATAAGAAGTGGAAGAAGACGTAGAAGAAGAAGAAGAAGAAGAGGTAGAAGAAGAATTAGAAGAAGGAGATAGAGAAGTTTAAGAAGAAGAAGAAGAAGGAGAAGGTCAAGAAGTTGAAGAAGAAGAAGAAGATGAAGAAGTGGAAGATGAAGAGGAAGAAGAAGAAGAACAAGAAGTGGAAGATGGTAAAGAAAAAGAAGAATAACAAGAAGAAGAGAAGAAGAAGAAGAAGAAGAGGAAATAGAAAAAGAAGAAGGAGAAGGAGAAGAAGTAGAAGAAGAAGAAGAAGAAATAGATGAGGAAGAAGATTAAAAAGAAGTAGAAGAAGAAGAAGAAGAAGAGGAAAAAGAAGAAGAGGAAGAAGAAGAAGACATAGAAGAAGAAGAGGAGGAGGAAGAAGAAGAAGATGAAGAAGAAGAAGAAGAAGGAGAAGAAGAAGAAGAGGAAAAAGAACAAGAAGAAAAAGAAGAAGAAGAAAACGTAGAAAAAGGAGAATAAGAAGAAGAAGAAGAGGAAGATGAGGAAGAAGAGAAAGAAAAAAAAGATAGAGATAAGGAAGGGGAAGAAAGAGAGGAAGAAGATGAAGAATAAGATCATAAGGAAGAAGTAGAAGAAGAAGATGAATTGATAGATTACAGATTAAGGATTAGGAATTAGGGATTAGATTTTAGGGATTAAGAATTATGAAATGAAGGATTAAGGATTGTTAAGGGGATAAAGATTAAAGTTTAGGGAAGGTGTGATTAAAGATTAGTGATTAGGCATTTGATAGTATACGATTAAGGAATGTTGGTTAAAGATTAAGGAGTAACGATTGGGGAGAAGGTAATATGGATTAGGGATTAAGGATTAAAGATTATGGATTAAGGATTAGGGATTAAAGATGAAGAGATTAATGATTAAGGATTAGAGGTAAGTGATTAAAAAATAAGAGATTAATTATTAAGGATTCAGGATTAAAGGTTTGAGATTTTGGATTAAGGATTAGGGATTCGATAATAAAAATTAGGGATTATGAATTAAAAATTAGAGATTAGAGAAACAACATTTGGGGTTTCAGATTATGGATTAGAGATTGAGTGAATAGGATTGTCATTGGAGATTAAAGATTAGGGATTAAGAATTAGGAATTAGGATTAGGGATTACAGATTAGATAATACATATTTAGGATATGGATTATGGATTATTGATTAGGGATTATAGATTAAGCTTTAAGGATTAGAGTTTAGAGATTAGAGATTATGGATTAGAGGTTAAAGATTAAAGATTAGGGATTAAAGATTAGGAATGGGTTTTTGATTAGGGATAAAGGATTAGGGATTAAGGATTAGGGACAAAGAAGAAGGAGAAGGAGAAGAATAAGAAAAAGAAGGAGAAGGTGAAGAATTAGAAGTTGAAGAAGAAGTAGAGGAAGTAAAAGAGAAAAAAGAAGAAGAAGAAGAGGAAGATGAAGAAGAAAAAGAAGAAGAAGAAGAAGAAGATAAGAAGAAGAAAATGAAGAAGAAGAAGAAGAAATAAAAGAATAAGAATAAGAACAAGAAGAAGGAAAAGAAGAAGAAGAAGAAGAAGAAGAAGAAAAAGACATAGAAGAAGAAGAACAAGAAGAAGAAGAAGAAGAAGAAGAAGAAGAAAAACAACTAAAGAAAAATAAGATGATGAAGAAGAGGAAGAAGAAGAAAAATAGCAAAAGAAGAAGAAGAAGAAAAAGAAGAAGAAGAAGAAGAAGAAGATGATGAATAGGAAAAAGAAGAAGAGGATGGAGAGGAAGATATAGAAGAAGAGGAAGATGAAGAAGAAGAGGAAGAAAGAGAAGAAGAAGAAGTAGAAGAAGAAGAAGAAGAAGAAGAAGAGGAAGATGAAGAGGAGGAGGAAGAAGAAGAGAAAGGGGAAGAAGAAGAAGAAGGAGAAGATGAGGAATATGGAGAAGATGAAGAAGACGAAGATGAAGAAGAAGAAGAAGAAGAGGAAGAGGTGGAAGAAGAAGAAGAAGAAGAAGAAGAAGAGGAAAAGGAAGAAGAAGAAGAAGAAGAGATGAATTAGGAATTATGGATTAACAATTAGAGATTAGAGTCTAAATAATGAAGGATTGGGGATTATATATCAAGGAATTAAGATTAAAGATTAGAGAGGGAAGTATTAGGTATTATAGATTAGAGATTTAGGAGTTAGCAATTAAAGATTATAGATTATGAATTAGGGATTGGGGATTAAGGAGTAGGGATTAGGAAATAAATAATATGGATTTGGTATTAGGGATTAAGGGTTACGGTTTAAGTATTATGGATGAAGGAATTAATGATTAGGAATCAGAGATTCAGGGTTATGAATTAAGAGATTTATTACTAAGCACTAGGGATTCGAGATTAGAGTTTATGTATTTTTCAAGATTAAAGATTAGAGATTATGGATTTAAGATTAAAGGATGAGGATTAGCCTTTGAGATTAGGGAATTAAGGAGTAGGGATTAGAGATTAGAGATTAAGAATTATTGATTATAGATTCAGGATTAACAATTAGGTATTAGGGTTTATAGTTTAATGATTAGAGATTTAGGATTACAAGTTAAGGATTAAATATTAAGGTTTAGAGATTAGGGATGGATTAGTGATTAGGAATTATAGATTAGTGATTAAGGATTAAGGAATAAGAGGAAAAAAGAATGAAGAAGAAAGATAGAAAAAAGAAGGAAGAAAGAAGGAGTGGAGGATGAAGAAGAAGAGGAAAAAGTAAAATAAGAAGAAGTGGAAGAAGAAGAGAAGAATAAAGGCAAAAGAAGGAAGATAGAAAACAGAAGGAAGAAAGAAGGAGAAAGGAAGAAGGAAGAAGAAAGAAGAAAGAACAAAGAAGAATAAAGAATAAGGAAAGAAGAAGAAGGAAGAAAGAAGAAGAAGACGAAGAAGAAGAACAAGGAGAAGGAAAAGGGGAAGGCGGAGAAGGAGACGGAGGAGAAGGAGATCGAGAAGGAGAAGAAAAAGAAGGAGTTAGAGAACGATAACAAGAAGGAGAAGAAGAAGGAGAATGACAAAGACAAGAAGGAGAAGAAGAAGAAGAAGAAGAAGAAGGAGAAGAAGAAGAAGAAGTAGAAGAGGAAGAAGAAGAAGAAGAAGAAGAAGAAATAGAAGAAGATGAAGAAGAAGTAGAAGAAGATGAAGAAGAAGAAGAAGAAGAAAAAGAGGAGGAAGAAGGAGAGGAATAAGAAGAATAAGAAAAGAAGAAGAAGAAGAGGAAGAAGAAGAGGAGGAAGAAGAGGAGGAGGAGGAAGAAGAAGAAGAAGAAGACAATGAAAAAAAGAAGAAGAAGAACAACAAGAATAAAAAGAAGAGGAAGAAGAAGAAGAAAAGAAGAAGAAGAAGAAGAGGAAGATGAAGAAGATGATGATGAAGAAGAAAAAGAAGAGGATAAAGAAGAAGAAGAAGAAGAAGAGGAAGATGAGGAAGAAAAGGAAGAAGAAGTAGACAAAGATGAGGAGGAAGAACTGAAGAAGAAGAAGAAGAAGAAAAAGAGAAAGAAGAAGTAGTAAAAGAAGAGTAAGGAGAGATGGATTAAGGATTATGCATCTAAGGTTAAGGATTATGGATTAAGGAATGAAGGATTAGGAATTAGGTATCAGAGAATGTATGTTAAAGATTAAGGGAGAGGGATTTAGTATTAGAGATTTGGGAGTTAGTAATTAAGGTTTAGGGATTAGGGATTTGGGTGTCAGTATTAGGAATGAAGGATTCGGGATTAAGGATTAGGGATTAGGGATGAAAGGAATAATGATTATGGATTAGAGATTAAGGATGTAAAATTAATGGATTAATTATTAAGGATTAGGGATTAGAGATTAAGAATTTAAGATTTAGGATTAGAGAATAAGGATTAGAGATTAGGAATTAGGGATTAGGGATTAGAGATTAGGGATACAGGATTTAGGATTAAAGACTAGAGATTAAGGATCGAAGATTAAGGGATTAAGATTAACATTAGAGATTAGAGATTAGAGATTGGGGATAGGGGTTCTTGATTATAGGTTAGAGATTAGGGATGAAGTATTAGGTATTAGAATTTAAGGGTTAGAGATTAGAGATTAGAGGTTATTGATTAAAAATTAAGGATTAGAGATTAGGGATTAGGGATTAAAGATGAGAAATTAGGGATTAAGGATTAAAAATTAAGGATTAGAAATTAGAGATTAAGGTTTATGGATTAAGGGTTATAGATTAGGGATTAGGAATTAAGGATTAGGGATTACGGATAAGGTATTAGAGATTAAGTATTAGAGATTAGGGATTTATAATTAGGGATTATGGATTAAGGATGTATTAGAGATTAGAGATTAGAGTTTAGGGAGGGATGGATTATGCATTATAGATTTAGGGATGAGTGATAAAGGAGGGAGGGATTAAGGGGTATGGACTAGGGAATAAAGCTAAATGATTACGAAGGAGGAGAAAAAGAAGATGAAGAGGAAGAAGAAGAAGAAGAAAACAAATTAGATAAAGAAGAGGAAAAGGAAGAAAAAGAATAACAAGAAGAAGAAGAAGATGAAGCATAAGAAGAAGAAGAAGAAGAAGAAGAAGAAGAAGAGGAAGATGAGGAAGAAGAGGAAGAAAAGCAAGAAGAAGAAGAAGAAGAAGAAAATAAGGAAGAAGAATAGAATGAAGAGGACATAGAAGAAGAAGAGAAAGAAGAAGTAGAAGATGAAGAAGAGGAAGAAGAACAAGAATAAGAAGGAGAAGAAGAAGAGGAAGAAGAAGAACAAGAGGGAGAAGGAGAAGAGTAAGAAGAAGAAGAAGAAGGTGAGGAAGTTCTTTAAGAAGAAGAAGAGAAGAAGAAAAAGAAGAACAGGAAGAAGAAAAGAAGAAAAAGATGAAAAAGAAGGACAAGTTGTAGTAGAAGAAGAAGAAATAGAAAAAGAAGAAGAATTAGAAGAAGTAGAAGAAGAAAGAGAAGAGGAAGAAGAAGAAATAAAAGAGGAAGAAGAATAAAAAGAAGGAGATGAAGAAGAAGAAGAAGAAGAAGAAGAAGAGGAAAAAGAAGAAGAGGAAGAAGATGAAGGTGTAAAAGAAGAAGAAGGAGAAGAAGAAGAAGAAGAGGAAAAGAAACAAGAAGAAAAAGAGGAAGAAGAAGAAGAAGAATAATAAGAAGAAAAGAAAGATGAGGAAGAAGAGGAAAACATTGATAAGGAAGAAGAAGAAGAATAATAATAAGAAGAAGAAGAAGAAGAGAAAGATAAAGAAGTATAAGAAGAAAAAGTGGAAGAACTAATAGATTAGAGATTAGGGATCAGGGGTTAGGGCTTATTGTTTAGGGATTAGGAGTTAAGGAATGAAGGATTAAAGATTATGTATAAGGGAATATAGATTAAAGTTAGGGAGGGAGGGATTAAGAATTAATGACTAGGGATTTGTTTGTTAAAAATTAGGTATTAGGGTAAAAGTAATACAGATTAAGGATTAGAGATTAGGGCTTAACGATTATTGATTAGAGATTAATGATTAGGGATTAGAGACTAAAGATTAAGAAATAATATATTAGTTGTTAAGGATTCAAAATTAGAGATTAGTGATTTAAGATTAAGGATTGTGGATTATGGATTAACGGTTAGAGATTAGCAATGTTGGATTTAGGATTAGAGATTAAGGGAATCAGATTAGAAATAGAGATTAAAGAGTTGGGATTAAAAATTAAGGATTAATGATTAGGGATTTGGAATTAAGGATTAGGCATTTAAAACTAGGGATAAGGATTATGGATTAGGTATTCGTGATTAAGTATTAAGATTTGAGTTTAGGAATTAGAGATTCGACATTGGAGGTTAAAGATTAAAGATTAGGTATTGGAGATTAGGGATGGATTACTGATTATTGATTAAGGATTAAGGATAAGGGATTAGGGAGAAGGAAGAAGGAGAAGGAGAAGAGTAAGAAAAAGAAGAAGAAGAAGGTGAAGAAGTAGAAGAAAAAAAAATAGAAGGGGAAGATGAAGAGGAAAAAGAAGAAGAAGAAGAAGATGAAGAAGAGCAAGAAGGTGATGAAAAAGAAGTAGAAGAAGAAGAAGAAAAGAAGAAAAAGTAGAAGAAGAAGAATTTAAGATTAAAGATTAGAGATTAGGCATTTGAGATTCAAGATTAAGAATTAAGGGATTTATTTTTAAGGATTAGGGATTAGAGATTAGAGATTAGGGATGCAAAATTTAATATTAAAGATTAGAGATTAGGGATTACAGGTTAGAGGATTAGGATTAATATTAGAGATTGGGATTAAAGAATTAGGGATTAGGGACTAGTGATTAAGGATTAGGGATTAGGGATTAGAGATTAGAGATTAGAGATTAAGGATTATGGATTATGAGTTAAGTATTAGGGATTAGGTATTAAGGATTATGTATTAGGGATTAGAGTTTAATGATTAAAGATTGAGGATTAGTGGTTAAGGATTAAATATTAAGGATTAGAGATTAGGTATGGATTAGTGATTAAGGATTATAGATTAGAGATTAGGAATTAAAGATTAAAGAGAAGGAAGAAGGAAGAAGGAAGAAAGAAGAATGAAGAAAGAAGAAGAAGAAGAATACTAACAAAAAGAGGAAAAAAACAATAAGACAAGGAAGAATAAAGATGAAGGAAGAAGGAAGAAGGAAAGAAGAAAGGAGGGAGGAAGAAGGAGGAATGAAGAAGAAAGAAGAAAGGAGAATGAAGAAAGAAGGAAGAAGAAAGAAGAATGAGGAAAGACGAAAGAAGAAAGAAGAAAGAATGAAGAAGAAGAAGAAGAAGAAGAAGGAGAAGGATTAGAAGGAGGAGGAGAAAGACAAAGAGAAGAAGGAGATCAAGAAAGAGAAGGAGGAAGAGTAGGAGAAGGAGAAGTAGTTGGAGAAGAAGGAGAAAGACAAAGAGAAGAAGAGGAAGAAGAGGAAGAAGAAGAAGGAGAAGGAGAAGAAGAAGAAGAAAAAGAAGAAGAAGGAAGAAGAAGAAGAAGAAGAAATCAAGGAAGATGTAAAAGAAGAAGAAGAAGAAGAGAAGAGTATGAAGAAGAGGAATAAGGAGAACAAGAAAAGAAGAAGAAAGAGAAGAACAAGAAGAAGAGGATGAAGAAGAAGTGGAAGAAGAAGAAGAAGAAGATGAAAAAACAAGAAAGAACAAGAGGAAGAAGAAAAAAAGAGGAATAGGAAGAAGTAGAAGAAGAGAAAGATGAGGAAGAAGAGGAAGAAGAAGAAGAAGAGGAAGAAGAAGAAGAAGAGGAAGAAGAAGAGAAAGAACAAGAGGAAGTAGAAGAGGAAGAAAAAGAAGAAGAAGAGGTAGAAGAGATGAATTTATGATTATAGATTAGGAGTTAGACATTATGGATTAAGGAATGAAGGTTTAGGGACTTGGTATTAGGCAGCATAGATTAAAGATTAGGGAGAGAGGGATTAGGGTTTTGGGGCTTAGTTATTATGGATTTGGGTTTAGGGGTTATGGATTTAGGATCAAAAATTAAGGACTAAAAATAAGTAATCGGGATTAGGGATTAGGGATTAAGGATAAAGAGATTAAGATTTAGGAGATTAAATATTAAGGATTAAAGATTAGAGATTTGGGATTTAGGATTAAGGATTAAGTATTAGGGAATAGGGATGAGGGATTAAGGATTAGAGATTAGGGATGTAGAATTTAGGGTTAGAGATTAGAGATTAGAGATTAGAGATTAGAGAATATAGATTAAGAGATTTTGATAAGCATTAAAGATTAAGGATTAGAGATTAAGGATTTGGGATTAGTCATTATGGATTATAGATTAGGTATTAGAGATTAAGGTTTAGTTATTAGAGATTAGAGCTTATGGGTTAGAGATTAGGGATTAAAGATTAGGGATTGAAGATTAAGGATTAGAGATTAGTGATGGATTAGTGATTAGAGATTAAGGATTAAGGAATAGGGATTAGGGATTAGGGAGAAGGAAGAAGGTAGAAGAAAGAATGATGAAGGAAGATAGAAGAAGAAGAAGAGGAAGTAGAAGAGGAAAAAGAATAAGAAGAAGAAGAAAAAGAAGAGGAAGAATAAAGGAGAAGAAAAAAGGAAGAAAGAAGAAGGAAGAAAAATGAACAAAAAAGAAAGAAAATACAAGAAAAGAGAAAGAAGAAAAAAGAAAGAAGAAAGAAGAAAGGAGAAAGAAGAAAGAAGAAAGAAGAAGAAGAAGAAAGAAGGAAGAAGAAGAAGGAGAAGAAGAAGGAGAACAAGAAGGAGAAGGAGGATGAGGAGAAGGAGGATGAGAAGGAGAAGGAGAAGGAGAAGGAGATGGAGATGGAGAAAGAGAATGAGAAGGGGACGGAGTAGGAGATAGAGAAAAAGAAGGAAAAAGAGAAAGATAAAGAGAAGGTGAGGATGAAGGAGAAGAAGAAGAAGAAGAAAAAGAGGAAGAAGAAGAAGAAGAAGAAGTAGAAGGAGAAGAAGAAGCAGAACAAGAAGAGGAACAAGAAGAACAAGAAAAGGAGTAGAAAATGAAAAAGAAGAAGAAGAAGAAAGAGAAGAATGAGAGGAAGAAGAATAAGAATAAAAGAAAGATGATGGAGAAGAAGAAGAAGAAGAAGAAGTCAAAAATGAAGAAGTGGAAGATAAAAACAAGGAAGAAGAAAAGGAAGAAGTAGTAGTAGAAGAAGAAGAAGAAGAATTTGAGGAAGATGTGGAACAAGCGGAAGAAGAAAAAGAAGAAGAAGGGAATGAGGAAGAAGATGAAGAAGAAGAGGAAGAAGAAGAGGAAAAAGAAGTGGAAGAAGAAGAGGAAGAAGAGATGGATTAGGGATTATAGGGTTAGGAGTTAGGGATTAGAGATTAGGGATTAAGGAGAGAGGGAATAGGGATTAGGGAATACAGATTACAGATTAGGGATTAGAGATTAGGTATTATGGATTAGAGATTAATGATTAATGAGGGAGGGATTAGGTATTAGGCATTAGAGATTAGGGATTAGATATTATGGATTAAGAAATAAGAAGTAAGGTTTAAGGATTAAGGATTAGGGATGAAGGGATTAATGATTAAAGATTAGGGATTAAAGATTAAGGATTACGGGATTAAATATTAAAGATTAGGGATTTAGAGATTAGTGATTAAGGATTTTTTATTGAGATTAAGTATTAAAGATTAAGGATTTAAGATTAAAGATAAGAGATTTGTGTTTGGACTAGGGATTAGAGAATAGATGTTAGGGATTAAGGATTAATGATTAAGGATTAGGAGTTAGTGATTAGAGATTAGAGATTAAGAATTAAGGATTTTGGATTATGGATTAGGGATTAGGGATTGAGGATTTTTGTTTAAGGATTAGAGATTATGGATTAAAGATTAAGCATTTGGAATTAACAAGAAACAAAAAGAAGAAGATAAGAAAGAAGAAAAGGATAAAGAAGAAGGAGAAGAAGAATAGGAAGAAGAAGAGCAATAATAAAGAAGAAAGTTGAAAAAAGAAAGAAGAACGAAGAAAAAATGAGAAAGAAGGAAGACGAAAGAAGGACGGATGAATGAAGAGGACAGAAGGAAGAATAAAGAAGAAAAAAGAAAGAAGAAAGATGAAAGTACTAGAAGAAGAAAAAGAAGAAGACGAAGAAGAAGGAGAAGAAAGAACAGGTCGAAGACGGTGACAAGAAGAGGGAGGAAAAGGAGAAGGAGATGGAGACTAAGAAGGAGAAGGAGAAGAAGTAGAAGAAGAAGACGAAGAAGAAAAAGAAGGTGAGGAAGAAGAAGAAGATTAAGAAGAAGATGAAGAATATTAAGGAGAAGAAGGAGAAGAAGAAAAAGAAGTAGGGGAAGAGGAAGAAGAAGAAGATGATGAAGAAGAGTTCAAAATGGAGCAAATGATGAAGAAGATGGAGCAGAAAAAGTAGAAGAGGAAAAGGAAGAAGGAGAAGAGCAAGAAGAAGAAGAAGAAGTAGGAGAACAAGAAGAAGACAAAGACAAAGAAGAAGTGAAGGAAGAAGAAGAAGAAGAAGAGGAAGAAGAAGAAGAAGAAGAAGAAGAAGAAGAAGAAGAAGAAAGAAGAAGAAAGAAGAGAGAAGAAGGAAGAAAGAAGATGGAAGTAGGAATAAAGAAGAAGGAAGAAGAAAAAAGGATGGAGGGAGAAGGAATATGGAAGAAAGAAGAGGAAAGAAGTTGAGGAAGAAGAAGAAGAAGAAGAAAAAAGAGATAAAGAAGAGAAATAGGAGGAGGAAGTGAAAGAGGTAGAAGAAGATGAAAAGGAAGAAGGGGTAGATGAAGAAGAAGAATAAAAGGAAGAAGAAGAAGTAGAGAAGAGGAAGAAGAAGAAGAAGAAGAAGAAGAGGAAGAAGCAGAATAGGAAGGAGGAGAAGAAGAAGAAGAAGAAGGAGAAGAAGGAAAAGAAGAAGAGAAACAAGAAGAGAAAGAGGAAGAAGAAGAAGAAGAAGAAGAGCAATTGGAAGAAAGAAGAGGAGGAAGATGAGGAAGAAGTGGAAGAAGAATAAGAAGTAGATGACGAAGAAGTAGAAGAAGAAGGGAAATGGATGGAGAAGAAGAAGAAGAAGACAAACTATGGATTTGTGAGTGAGGGCTTAGGGATTAGAAATTCGATATTAGGGTTTAGAAATTAGGCATTAGG
Source organism: Vanilla planifolia (assembly GCA_023846275.1). Classification (NCBI taxonomy): domain Eukaryota; kingdom Viridiplantae; phylum Streptophyta; class Magnoliopsida; order Asparagales; family Orchidaceae; genus Vanilla; species Vanilla planifolia. Next base: position 54,796 of record JAIUJO010001638.1, on the reverse strand, counting down.
GAGGGAGGGATTTGGTGTTATTGTTTTTGGATTTAGGATTAGGGATTAGAAATGAGGGATTTTGGATTATGGGTTATGAATTAAAGACTAGGGATTAGAGATTTGGTTTTGGGTTTAGGGCTTAGAGATTAGCAAATAAGGATTTTGGAGTAGGGTTTAAGAATTAGGGATAAGGATTAAGGATTACGGATTAAGGTTTATGGATTAAGGATTAAGATATATTGATTAAGGGATTAATGATTAAATATTATGGATTAAGGTTTAGAGATTACCAAATAGGGATTTTGGAGAAGCAATTAAGAATTAGGGATAAGGATTAACGATTAACGATTATGGATTATGGATTAAGGATTAAGGTTTATGGATTAGGGATTAAGATATATGGATAAAGGGATTAATGATTAAATATTATGGATTAAGAATTAGGGATTAGAGATAAAGGATTAAGGATTAGAGATTATGAATTATGGTATAGTGGTTAGAGATTTTAGCATAATAGTTTTGGAAAAAAGATTAGAGATTAAGATTAGGTTTTGGGTTTAGGGGTTAAAGATTAACAAATAGGGATTTTGGAGTAGGGATTAAGAATTAGGGATACTGATTAATGATTAAGGATTAAGGTTTATCGATTAGGGATTAAGATATATTGATTAAAGGGTTAATGATTAAATATTATGGATTAAGGATTAGGGATTAATGATAAAGGATTAGGGATTAAAGATTATGAATTAGGGTATAGGGGTTAGAGATTTTGGATTAATAGTTTTGGAAAAAAAGATTAGAGATTAAGGATTAGGGATTTAGGATTAAGGATTAGGGATTAGGGATTAGGGATTAGGAATTAGAGATTAGGGATTAGGCATTAAAGATTAGGAATAAAAGATTAGGCATTAGGGATTATGGATTAAGGTTTAAGGATTTGCATGGATTAAAGATTAAAGATTAGGGGTTAGTTGTTAGATATTATTAATTAAGGATTTGAAAATGGAGGTTAGGGATTAGAGATCAGGTATTAGGTATTAAGGATAAGGGAGGAAGGGATTAGAGATCACAGATTAAGGATTAAAGATTTGGTTGAGTAGGATTATCGATTAGTGTTTTGGGATAAGGAAGAAGAAGGAGAAGATGAAGAAGGAGAAGGTGAAGAAGAAGAAGAAGAAGAAGAAGAAAGGGAAAGAAAGAAGAAGAAGAACGAAAGAAAAAGAAAAAAAGAAGAGGAAAGGAGAAGGAAAAAAGAAGAAAGATGAAGAAAGAAGAAGAAAGTAGAAAGAATAACAAGAAAGAGGAAAGAAGAAAAAAGAAGAAAAGAAAGAAGGAAGAAGGAAGAAGGAAGAAGGAAAAAGGAAGAAGCGAGAAGGAAGAAGGAAGAAAGAAGAAGGAAGTAGGAAGAAGAAATAAGAAAGAAGAAGGAAAAAAAGAAGAAAGAAGAAAAAAGAAGAAGATGAAGAAGAAGGAGAAGGAGAAGAAGAAGGGAAAAGGGGAAGAGGTGAACGAGAAGGAGGTGTAGAAGAAGAAGGAGAAGGAGATGGAGAAGGAGAAGGAGAAAAAGAAATAGACGAAGAAGAAGAACTAGAGAGCAAAGAAGAGGAAGAAGAACGAGAGAAAGAAAAGGAAGAAAAGATGAATAAGAAGAGGAGGAAGAAGAAAAAGTAGTTGTAGAAGAAGAATAAGAAGGGGAAGAAGAAGAAGAAGAAGAAGAAGAAGAAGAAGCAGAAGAAGAAGAAGAAGAAGAGAAAGTGCAGCAAGAAGAAGAAGAGGAAGAATAAGAAGAAGGAGAGGAAGAAGAGGAAGGAGAGGAAGAATAACAAGAAGAAGATGAGCAATAAGAAGAAGAAGAAGAAGAAGAAGAAGAAAAAGAAGAAGAGGAACAAGAAGAAGAGGAAAATAAGGACTAACAACAAGAAGAAGTAGAAGAAGTATAAATAGGGAAAGGAGAAGAAAAAAGAAAAAGAAGAAGAAGTAGTAGAAGGAGGAAAGAAGAAGAAGAAGATGGTGAAGAAGAAGAAGAGGAAGAAAAAGAAGAAGAAGAGCAAGAAGAAGTAGAAGAAGAAAAAGATACAAAAGAGAAAGACAGAAGAAAAAGAAGCAGAAGAAGAACATAAATATGATAAGGAAGAAGACAAGGATGACAAGGAAGAAGGAAAGAAGAAGAAGGAGAAGTTGAGGAAGAAGAAGCGGAAGAGGAAGAAGAAGAAGTAAAGAAGCAAAAAAAGAAGTGGAAGAAGAAGAAGAAAAAGAAGAAGAAGAAGAAGAAGAAGAGGTAGAAGTGGAAGAAGAGCAAGAAGAAGAGGAAGAAGAAGAAGAGAAAGAAGAGGAGGAAGAAGAGAAAGAAGAAGAAGAAGAAGAAGATGAAGAAGAAGAATTAGAAGTAGTAGATAAAGAAGTAGAAGAACGAGAAAAGTAGAAGAAGAGTAAGAAGAAGAAGTTGGACTAGAAAATGAAGAACAAGATGAGGAAGTTGGAGAAGTAGAAGAAAATGAAGAAGAATAAGAAGAAGAAGAAGAAGTATTAGTAGTAGTACTAGAAGAAAGAGAAGGAGAAGAAGAAGAAGAAGAAGAAGAAGTAAAAGAAGATTACAAAGAGGAGGATAGGGAAGAAAAAGAAGTAGAAGAAGAAGAACAACAAGAAGAATATGAATAAGAGGAAGCAAAAGATGAGGAAGAAGGGGAACTAGAGGAGGTAAAAAAATAAGACGTAAAAAAGAAAAAGAAGATGAAGAAGAAGAAGACGAAGAAGGAGACAGAGAAGTAGCAGAAGAAGAAGAAGTAGCAGTAGTAGAAGATGAAGAAGAAGAAGGAGTAGTAGTAATAAAAGATAAAGAAGATGAAGAAGAGGAATATGATGATAAAGAAGGAGAAGAAGAAGAAGAACAAGAAGAAGAAGAAGAAGAAGAAGAAGAAGAAGAAGAAGAAGAAGAAGAAGAATAAGAAGAGGGAGGAGGAGAAGAAGAAGAAGAAGAAGAAGAAAAATATGAAGCAGTAGAAGTGGAGAAGGAAGAAGAAGTAGAAGAACATGAAGAAGAAGAAGAAAAAAAGAAGTAGAAGAAGAAGAAGTAAAAGAAGAAGTAGAAAAAGAAGAAGTAAAAGAAGAAGCAAGAGAAGAAGGAGATGAAGAAGAAGTAGAAGGCGAGGATGGAGAAGAAGAAGAAGAAGAAAAGTTTTAGATGGAGGAGGAGAAGAAGTAGAAGAAGAAGAAAAAGAAAAAGAAGAAGATGACGAAGAAGAGTGAGAAGAAGAAGAAGAGGAAGAAAAAGAGAAGAAGAAGAAGAAGAAGAAAAAGTTGAAGATAAAGAAGAAGAAGAAGAAGAAGAAGAAGAATAAGAATAAGAAGAAGAAGATAAGAAGAAGAAGAAAAAGATGAAGGTGGAGGAGAAGTAGTTGAAGAAGAAGAAGAAGAGAAAGAACAAGAAGGGGAAGAAGAAGAAGAAGAACAAGAACAAGAGGCAGAAGAAGTAGTAGAAGAAGAAGAAGAGAAAGAAGAAGAAGAAGAAGAAGAAGGACACTTGGAAGAAGAAGAGGGAGAAGAAGATGAAAAATAAGAAGAACCCGAAGATGATGAGCAAGAAGAAGAATTAGAAGGTGAGGAAGAAGAAGAAGAAGAAGATGAAGAAGAAGAAGAAAAAAAAGCAGTGGAACAAGAAGAAGAGGAAGAAGAAGAAGAAGAAGAATAAGAAGAAGAAGAAGAAGAAGAGGTTGAAGTGGACGAAGAGGAGGGAGAAGAAGTAGTAGTGGTGGAAGTAGAAGATGAAGAAGAAGATGAAAAAGAAGAAGTGGAAGAAGAAGAATTTGACGAAGAAGATCAAGTAGAAGAAGAAGAAGAAAAAGAAGAAGAAGAGGAAGAAGAAGAAGATGGAGCAGTAGAAAAAGACGAAATAGAAGAAGTAGATAGATTATTGATTAGGGAGGCTAGATTTATGGATTTTGGATTAGGCATTTGGGATTGGGGGTTAGTGATTTGGGAGGTTGGGATTAGGTATTAGGGATTAGAGATTAAGGATAAGAGATTAATGATTAGGTTTTAAGGATTAGGGATTAGAAATTAGGAATTACGAGGGATTGAAGATTAGCGATTACGTATTGAAGATTAAGGGATTAGGGATTAGAGATTAAGGATAAGGAACAATATATTAGGGGTTAAAAAATTAATAATTAAGAAATAGGGATAAGTGAATTGAGATTAAGGATTAGGGGTTAGGGATTTAGGAATAGAGATTAGAAATTAGGTGTTCATGATAAAGGATTAAAAATTAGGGATTTTGGATTAAAGAGTATGGGATTAGGTCTAAAGCATTAAAGATTAGGGATTAGAGATTATAGATAAAGCACTAGGGGTTAGGGATTAATGATTTGCAATAAGGGATTAGAAAAGAACAAAAAGAAGTAGAAGAATAAGAAGAAGAAGAAGAAGTAGAAGGAGAAAAAGAAGAAGTACAAGAAGTAGAAGACGAAGACCTAGAAGGAAAAGAAGAAGAAGAAGAAGAAGAAAAAGAAGAAGTAGGAGAAGTAGAAGAAGTAGAAGAACAAAGAGAATAAGAAGAAGAAGAAGAAGAATGAGAAGAAGAAGAAAAAGTAGTAGAAGAAGAAGAAGACAGAGGAGAAGATGAGGAAGAAGAAGAAGAAGAAGAAGAAAAAGAAGAGTAGAAGAAGAAGAATGAAGAAGAAGAAGAAGAAGAAGAAGAAGGAAAGAAGAAGAAGAAGAAGAAGAAAAAGAAGAAGAAGATGAAGAAGTAGAAGATGTAGAAGAAGAAGAAAGGAGGAAGAAGAAGAAAAAGAAGAAGAAGAAGAAGAAGAAGGGAAAGAAAAAGAAGAAGAGGAAGGAGAAGAAGATGAAGAAGAGGAAGAGGAAGAAAAAGAAGAATAAGAGAAAGAGGAACAAGTGGAAGAAGAAAAAGAAGAAGAAAAGGAAGAAGATGAGGAAGATGAGAAAGAAGAAGAACATGATGATAAGGAGCAAGAAGAAGAAGAAAAGGAAGAAAAAGAAGAAGAAGAGGAAAAAAGAAGATGAAGAAGAAGATGATGAAGAAGAAGAAGAAGACTATGAAAAAGAAGAAGAAGAAGAACAAGAAGGAGAAGAAGTAGAAGAAGAAGAGAGAGGAGAAGAAGAAGAGGAGAAAGAAAAAGAACAAGAAGAGGGAAAAGAAGAAAAAGAGGAAGATGAAGAAGAAGTAGTAGTAGTAGAATAAGTAGAAGAAGAAGAAGAAGAAGATGAAGTCGAAGCAAAGGAAGGAGAAGAGGAAGAAGGAGAAGAAGAAAGAAAAGAAGAAGAAGAGAAAGAAGAAGAAGATGATGAAGAAGATGATGAAGAAGTAGAAGTAGAATGGAAGAAGAAGAAGAAGTGGAAGAAGATGAAGAAGATGATGAAGAAGAAGAAGAGGAAGAAGAAGAAGTGGAAGAAGAAGAAGAAGAAAAAGAAGAAAAAGATGAAAAAGGGGGAGAAGAAGAGGTAAAAGAAGAACATGAAGAAGATGAAGATGATGATGAAGAAGAAGAAGAAGAAGAAGAAGAAGAGGAAGAAGAAGAAGAAGAAGAAGAAGAAAAGGAAGAAGAAGAAGATGAAGAGGAGGAAGAAGAAGAAGAGAAGTAGAAGAAGCAATAGAAGAAGAAAAACATGAGGAAGATGAGGAAGAAGTAGATGAAAAAGAAGAAGGTGAGGAAGAAGAGGTAGAAGAAGAAGAAGTAGAAGAAGAAGGGGAAGAAGACAAAAAAGAGGAGGAAGAAGAAATGGAAGAAAAGAAAGATGAAGAGGAAGAAGAAGAAGAGAAAGAAGAAGATGAAGAAGAGGAAGAAGAATAATAATATCAATAATAACAATAATAATTATTGTTGTAAAAATAAGAAGAAGAAGAAGAATAAAAAGGTGGAGAAAAAGAAGAAATTTTTGAAAAAGTAGAAGTAGAAGAAGTAGAAGAAGAAGAGGAAGAAGAATAAGAAGAAGAAGAAGAACAAGTACAAGAAGAAAAACAAGAAATGAAGGAAGAGAAAGAAGATGATAAAAAAGAAGAAGAAGAAGATAAAACAAGATGAATAAGAAGAGAAAGAAGAAGTACAAGAAGAGAAAGAAGAAGAAGAAAATGAAGAAGAAGAATGAGAAGAAGAAGAAAAAGAAATAGAAGAAGAAGAAGACAGAGAAGAAGTTGAGAAAGAAGAAGAAGAAGAAGAGGTCGAAGAAGAAGAAGAAGAAGAATGATGAAGAAGAAGAAGAAGAAGAATAAGAAGAAGAAGAAGAAGAAGAAGGAAAGAGGAAGAAGAAGAAGAAGAAGAGAAGGAAGAAGAAGAAGATGAAGAAAAGAGGAAGAAGAAAAAGAAGAAGAAGAAGAAGAAGAAGGAAAAGAAAAAGAAGAAGAGGATGGAGAAGATGATGAAGAAGAGGAAGAAAAAGAAAAAGAAGAATAAGACAAAAAGAAGAAGAAGAAGAAGAAGAAGAAGAAGAAGAAGAAAAACAAGAAGGTAAGAAAGATGAGGAAGAAGAAGAACATGAAGATGAGGAGCAAGAAGAAGAAGAAAAGGAAGAAAAAGAAGTAGAGGAAAATGGAAGATGAAGAAGAAGAAGAAGACTATGAAAAATAAGAAGAAGAAGAAGAAGAAGGGAGAGGAGAAGAAGAAGAGGAGGAAGAAAAAGAACAAGAAGGGGGAAAAGAAGAAAAAGAGGAAGGGAAAGAAGAAGTAGTACTAATAGAATAAGAAGAAGAAGAAGAAGAAGAAGAAGGAGAAGAAGAAGAAGTCAAAGCAGAAGAAGGAGACGAGGAAGAAGGAGGAGAAGAAGAAGAGGAGGAAGAAGAAGAAGACAAAGAAGATGATGAAAAGGTAGAAGAAGAAAGGAAGAAGAAGTAGAAGAAGAAGAGGAAGAAGATGAAGAAGAAGATGAAGAAGAAGAAGAAGAGGAAGAAGAAGTGGAAGAAGAAGAAGAAGAAATATAAGAATATGAAGAAGGAGAAGAAAATAAAGAAGAAAAGGTGGAATAAGCAGAGGTAAAAGAAGAACAAGAAGAAGATGACGAAGAAGAAGAAGAAGAGGAAGTGGAAGAAGAAGAAGAGGAAGAAGAAGAAGAAGAAGAAGAAGAAGAAAAAGAGGAAGAACAAGAAGAAAAAGACGAAGAAGAAAAAGAAGATGAAGAGGACGAAGAAGAAGATGAAGAAGCAGAAGAAGAAGAAAAGCATGGAGAAGATGAGCAAGAGGTAGATGAAAAAGAAGAAGATGGTGAGGAAGAAGAGGTAGAAGTTGAAGAAGTGGAAGAAGAATAGGAAGAAGACCAAAAAGAGGAAGAAGAAGAAATGGAAAAAAGAAAGGTGAGGAGGAA
>JAIUJO010001638.1:30000-35000 GCA_023846275.1 Vanilla planifolia | reverse complement strand
AATGAGAAGGAGAAGAAGAAGAAGAAAATGAAGGAGTAGAGAAGATAATGAAAAAAAAGTGGTAGAATTACATGCAGAAGAAGAAGAAGACGAAGATGAAGAAGAGAAAGAAGTAGATGCAGAAGAACAAGAAGAAGAAGAAGAAGAAAGAAAGGAACAAGAAGAAGAAAATGTAGAAGAAGTAGAAGAAGAAGGAGAGGGAGAAGAAGAAGAAGAAGAAGGAGAAGAAGAAAAAAGAGAAGAAGAAGAAGGAGAAGAAGAAGAAGAAGAAGAAGAAGAAAAAGAAGTAGTAGTTGAAGATGAAGAACAAGAAGAAGAAGAAGAAGAAGAAGAAGAAGAAGAAGAAGAACCAAAATAAGAAGAGGAAGAGGAAGAGGAAGAAGAAGAAGAAGAAGAAGGAGAAAAAGAAGAAGAAAAACAATAAGAGTAAGAAGAAGAAAGAGAAGAATAAGTAGAAAAAGAAGAAAAAGGATAAGAATAAGAAGAAGTAGAAGAAGAAGAACAAGAAGGACTAAATAAGATAAAGAAGAGGAGGAAGAAGAAGTAGAAGTTGTAGAAGAAGAAGAAGGATGAGGAGGAGAAGAAGAAGAAGTAGAAGAAAGAGATAGAGAAGAAGAAGTGTAAGAACAAGAAGGAGATAGAGAAGAAGAAGAATAATAAGAAGAAGAAGAATTAGAAGAAGAAAAAGAAGAAAAAGAAGAAGAAGAAGAAGATGAAGAAGAAGATGGCCAATAAGAAGGAGAAGAAAAAGACGAAGAAGGAGAAGAAGTAGTAGAAGAAGAAGAAGAAGAAGAAGAAGGATAACAATAATAATAACAATAATAATAATAATGATAAATATGATAAGAAGAATAAAAAAAGGAGGAGAAGAAGAAGGAAATGATGATGAAGAAGAAGAAGAAGACAAAGAAGGAGAAGTAGAAAAAGAAAATTTGGAGGGGAAGAAGAAGAAGAAGCAGAAGAATGAGAAGAAGAAGAAGAAGAAGGAGAAGGAGGAGGAGGAGGAGGAGGTGGTGGAGTAGGAGATGAAGAAGAAAAAGAAGAAGGAAAAGAAGAAGAAGAAGAAGAAGAAGTGGAGAATGAAGAAGAAGATGAAGAATAAGAAAAAGAAGAACAAGGAGGAGGAGAAGTAGAAGAAGATATAGAAAAAGCAGAAGAAGGAGAAGACGAAGGAGAAGAAGATGAAGGAGGAGGAGAAGAAGAAGAAGAAGATGAAGAAGAAGAAGAAGAAGAAATAGAAGAAGAAGAAGAAAAAGTAGTAGAAGAAGAAGAAGCAGGAAAAGAAGAAGAGAAAGAAGAATAAGAAGAGGAAGAAGAAAAAGAAGGGAAGAACAAGAAGAAGTAGAAAAAGAGGAAGAAGAATAAGAATAAGAATAAGAAGAAGAATAAAAAGGAGAAGAACAAGAGGAAGAAGGAGAAAACGAAGAAGAAGAAGAAGGAGAAGAAGAAAAAGAAGAAGAAGAAAAAGAAAATGAAGTGGGAGGAGAAGAAGAAAAGAAATAGAAGAAGAAGTTGAAGAAGAAGAAGAAGAAGGAGAAGGAGAAGAAGAAGAAGAAGGAGAAGTATAAGAAGAAGAAGAAGGAGAAGAAGAAGGAGAGGAAGAATAAGAGGAAGAAGAAGAAGATGAAGGAGAAGAAGAAGAAGAAGAAGAAAAAAAAGAAGAAGAAAAAGTAGAATGAGAAGAAGAAGAAGAAGAAGAAGAAAAATAAGAAGAAGAAGAAAAATAAGGAGAAAAAGATGAAGATGACATAGAAGAAGAAGAAAAAGAAGAAGAAGAAGAAGAAGAAGAAGATGGACAAGAAGAAGAGGAAGAAGAATAAGACAAAGAAGAAGAGGAGGAAGAAGAAGTGGAAGAACAAGAAGAAGTAGAAGAAGAAGAAGAAGAAGCACGAGGAGAAGATGAAGAAGAAGAGGTGTTACACCCTTGTGTTTGATGAGTCAAGAAATAAATGTTTATATTTTATTTAGGCTTGATTTTAAGTAAAATTGTTAATATTTAATTAAATCAAGCCATGTATTTCACATGTCTAAAATAGTGGTCTCTAAGGACCTTGAAGCCATGGCATACTTCAAGAAAATTTGAGACATGTACTAGAATTTTCATATTTGAGTTTTTATTAATTTTTCTTAAAATTAAGATGTCCAATTTTTGAGATTATGAGGCACACTAGTAGTATTAATATTTAAAAATATTATAAAATTAATAATTATTGAATTTTGATTTTTGGGCCAAGCTTTATTGACAAAAAGTATAGACATTGGTATTTGATTTTTTAAAATTATTTAGGAATTATTTTTCATAAATTTATTTTCATAGTCATTTAGAAAACTTATAATACTATGATAATATAAAATTATTTTGGTACACTTATATTTAAAATTTTAGCACAAAAATTCTTCCAATCAACCTTAAAACAGCTTAAGTCTCGGGAAAATTCACTGTAGCACTGGACGGGCCGACCCGTCACGCAATTAGCGCGTCCAGGTCTTTTAGAAATTAAAAAAAAAAATTGGTTGACCCAAAAAGGGCTAGCCAAGACCGCCGAGAGGAGAACGGCAAGGTCAAGCTACTGCGGTGGTCAACGGTCAAATGAACAGTGCTTGGCTAAGCCAAGCCCGCCCAAAGCCCGCAGAGAGGAGCTCGGCTAGGTCAAACTACAGTGACGGTCAATGGTCAATGAACAGTGAATGGTCTAGTCAACCCGACCAGGTGATGAAATCCCGGTCAAGGAAGGGGGGAGCCAACCCCAAAGAGGCTCGAGTTTGATAGGAAGCGAATTAGTTTTAAAGCGCAATGGCAATGATTTTTCTGCGATTTGGGACTAAATTCCAAACTTACTATCAAAGAAATCAGAAGAACAAGTGAGATCGGACGACTGAGATTATTCAGCCTAAAATGACATGCAGAAGAATCGAACCCAGGCTGCGCGGATATGCGCCAGGACGCAAAACCACTGAGGTAAACTATATTAATTTGAATTATGTCAGAACATATTTTATTAATACATACAAGACCGCGTGCGCGGAATCCAACTGCTCAGATCAAGCCCGACGGGATTAATCTCAAACGGTAAATTCTAGATTCAATCCATGCCGTCCGTGTTTGGGCCCGAATCGGACGGTAGCTGTTTTTCGTCCGTTACCCAAACGGTTAGTTGATTTTAAGAGCCGTTGGGAGTGATTTTTTGAGCTCAATTATAAGCTCTATAAATAGGGAAGAATTAAGATTTATTGAGTTTACCTTTTGCTCAATTTCTTTCAAAGATTTCAGATCTCAAATTCGAGCAATCACAACAAAAACGGTGCCTTCAAGCTCAAAAGGAAAATTGCAATAAGGCGCTTGAAATTAGAGGTTCATGATTCAATTTTTCTCATTTCTATCCTTCTAATTTTTCAATTGTGTGTGCCTCCCTTTTTCTCCTATTTCTCCTAAGTTCTTTTTGCCAATCGTTGTAATTTTCGTTTTGGGGTAAAGGCATCCCGGCAGTTGTGCTAAAGCCTCGGGTTTGAGTTTAGCCCGGAGAAAAACTCAAGTAGGTTTGGGATTAGCCGTAGTAAAAATCCCAAGTAGGTTTGAGGTGAACCGTATGAAAAACCTCACTTGTAATTGGTGCATTTAGTGGATTTTTCCCAACACCGGTTGGGGGTGGACGTAGACTCGGTTTTGAGTCGAACCACTTAAAAACTTTTGTGTTCAAATTTCTTTATTCGTGCTTAAAACCTTTAAGTTTTTAATTTCGAAAGTTATAAAATTTTTAAATACACAATTCACCCCCCCCCCCTCTTGTGGGATTTCCTTAGCATGAACACTTCAAGAGGAAGAAGAAGAAGATGACGAAGAAGGAGATGAAGAAGAAGAAGAAGAAGATGAAGAAAATGAAGAAGAAAAATAAGAAGAAGAAGAAGAAGAAGAAGAAGAAGAAGAAGACGAAAAAGAAGAGGAAAGGGAGAAGAAGGAGGAGGAGGAGGAGGAGGAGAAGAAGAAGAAGAAGAAGACTAAGAAGAAGACAAAGAAGGAGTAGGAGGAGGAGGAGGAGTTGAAGAACAAGAGGAAGAAGAAGAAGAAGAAAAAAAGGCAAAGTAGCTGGATTAGAAGGAGAAAGAGAAGAAGAAGTAGAATTAGAATAAGAAGAAGGAGAAGAAGGAGAAGGGGAAGGAGAAGAAGGAAAAGAATTAGAATCAGAATAACAAGAAGAACAAAAATGACGACAACAAGAAGATGAAGAAGAAGAAGAAGAAGAAGGACAAGAAGAGGAAGAAGGAGGGGAAGATGATGATGACGAAGAAGAAGAAGAGGCAGCAAAAGAAGAAAGAGAAGAAGAAGAAGTAGAGGAAGAGGACAGAGGAGAAGAAGAACAAGAACAAGAACATGAACAAGAAAAATAAATAAAAATGAAGTAGAAGAAGAAGAATAAGATGAAGAAAAAGAAGAAGAGGAAAAGAAGAAAGAGAAGTAGACGTAGGAGAAGCAGAAGGAGTGGAATATGAAGGCAAAGAAAAAGTAGTAGAAGAAGAAGAAGGAAAAGAAGAAGAATAAGAAGAAAAGAAGAAGAAGAAGAACAAGAAAATGATGACGAAGAAGAAGAAGATAATGATGATGAAGAAGAAGAAGAATAGTAATATTCCTAATAATAGCAATAATAAGCATAATAATAAAAAATAAAATAATCAGAAGAAGAAAAAGAAGAAGAAAAAAGAAGTAGAATAAGAAGAAGAAGAAGAAGAAGAAGAAGAAACAGAAGGAGAAGAACAAAAAAAATAAGAATAAGAAGAAGAATAAGAAGAAATGTAGAAGAACAATAAGAAGTAGATGTAGTAGAAGAAGAATAAGAAGAAGAAGAAAAAGGAGGAAGCCGCAGAAGAAGATGAAGAAGGGAAAGAAGAAAAAGAAGAGAAAGAATAAGAAGAAGAAGAAGAAGGAGATGGAGAAGGTGAAGACGAAAAAGAAAAAGAATAAGAAGAAGAAAAATGAGGAGAACTAGAAGAACAAGATGTAGAAG
>JAIUJO010001638.1:0-17500 GCA_023846275.1 Vanilla planifolia | reverse complement strand
TCTTCTTCTTCATCTTCTTCTCCTTCTTCTTCTTCTTCTTCTTCTTCTTCTTCTTCTTCTACTACTACTACTACTACGACTACTTTTTCTTCTACTTCTTCTTCTTCTACTTCATCTTCATCTTCATCATCATCATCATCACCTTCTTCTTCTTCTTCTTCTTCTTCTTCTTCTTCTCTTCTTCTTCTTCTTCTTCTTCTTCTTGTTTTTCCTCCTCTTCTTCTTCTTCTTTGTCTTGTCTTCCATCTTCTACTTCTGTCACTTCTTTTTCTTCTTGTTCTTCTTTTTTCCTCTTCTTCTAATTCTACTTCTTCTTCTTCTATTACTACTACTTTTTCTACTTCTTCCTCCTCCTCTTCTTCTTCTTCTTCTCCTTCTCCTTCTTCTTCTTCTTCTTCATCTTCATCTTCTTCTTCTTCTTCTTCTTCTTCTTCTTCTTCTTCTCTCCTCTACTTCCTCTTCTTCTTCTCTCCTCTTCTTCCTCTTCTTCTTCTTTTTCTTCCTCCTTTTCTTCTTCTTTTTCTTCTTCTTCTTCTTCTTTTTCTTCTTCTAAATCATCCCCTTCATCTTCTACTTCTATTACTTCTTTTTCTTCTTCTTCTTCTTTTTATTCTCTTTCTTCTTCTTCTACTACTTATTATTCTTCTTCTTCTACTACTACTTTTTGTTCATCTATTTCTTGTTCTACTTCTTTCACTTCTTTTACTGTTCTTCTTCTTCTTCAACTTCTTCATCCCTAACCCTTAATCTCTAATCCCTAATCTCTAATCTCTAATCTCTATTCCCAAATCTATAGTCTGTAATCCTTATTCTTAATCCCTTAATCCTTTAATACTTAATCCATAATTCCTAATCTTTAATATCTAGTCCTTAATAACTAATACCTAATGCCTCAACTCACCACAATACCTAATACCTAATCCCTTAATCCTAGTCGTAATCACCAATCCTTAATTCGTAATCCCAAATTCCTATTCTATAATACCTAATCTTTAATCCTTAATCTATAATCACTAATCTGTACTTCCATAATCCATAATCCCTAATATCGAACAACATATCCCTAATCCCTCAGCACACCTATCCTAATCCAGAGTGGACGAAATCCAGCCAATTGTCTTCAAGAAAGTTCATTCACTTACCATCGACCATCCGCCAAATGTATAGTAATATGGAGGCCTTCTGGTCGAAGTCTGTGAAGGATTGCACCTTGGCTTCCAGGATGTGGGACTTGGAATCTTCTATGAGGTGGGCTAGCTCTTTGCTTATAGATGGGGTTTCCCTTTTACCATGAGGTTTCAACGCTGTGGAGGATAAGCTGTGTCAGGCACTTATTGAATCAACCAAAGTCTCATGTTCTTCATTCTATCAGACCCTTATTGTTACATCTAGGAGGCAGAAATATGGGTCATCTTCTAATCATGGGAATAAGTTAGCTTGGATTTGAAGGATGAAGACAATGCCCTGAATTCACACGTTCATTTGGAGTCCAGCAAAGGATCTCATCCTCACGACTGTTTGGCTTATGGGAAGGCATTCAGGGGACTGTAGATACTGCTTATGGGACAGTGGTGTGACGGAGACCCTTCAGCAAGGATATCCTAATTAGGAAGATCAAGTTGGAAAATGCTGCAACAATGAAGACACCCATTTCTCATCCATCTACATCTAGTAGGAAGCTTAATCCTATGGGGTCCCTTGTAGCCCCTACTTGGCTTCCCCCCAAACGAGATGGATCATATTACACTATGACAGTTGTCAAGGGTGAGGAGGCTGGCGTGGGCATTGGTTCACGGTATCATTTCGGGTGTCCTATGTACATTGTGGGTAAGAGACTTCTTTCCCAAGACTGCGATGCATTGAAGGTTCGGGCAATCTTCGAAGTAATTGTGCTGATCATGACCAAGCTTCAGAGATATTATGCTGTTGGGATCCAGTTTGACTCCACCATTGCTTTACATGAGGTCATGCAGTTGGTTCGCTGTCCCATGGAGGGAGGTTTGTATTCTGATGCCCTTTATTAAGCTAGAAGCGTGAAGGCTTTGTGGTTCTCACATGTCTTTAGGAAGAGTAATGCCCCTGCTTATTGGCTTGCTAAAGCTGTACGTGTTTCTGATTTTGTGTGGGACGGGGGTATGCCCCTATCCAATCCTTTGTGTAATCTATTGCTGACAGATTTTGTTTTTGAGCCTCCATAATGAGGTTTGTTTTGTAAGGTTCAGGCACTTTTGAATCAGAGAATCCATCTTCTTCTTCATGTTCTTCTTCTTCAACTTCTTCTCATACTTCTTCTTCTCCTTCTCCTCCTTTTACTTCATCTTTTCTTCAAATTCTTCTTCTTCTTCTTCATCTACTTCTTCTTCTTACTCCTCTTTTTCCTCTACGTCAACTTCTTCCTCTTCCCCTTCTTCTTCTTCTTCTTCTCCTCTTTTTTTTTCTTCTTCTTCCTCCTCCTCTTCTGCTTCTTCTTCTCTTTCTTCTTCTTCTTCTTCTTCTTCTCCTTCTTCTTCGTATTCTTCTTCTTCTTCTTCCACTTCTTCTTTGTCTTCTTCCACTTCTTCCTCTTCTGCTTCTTCTTCTTCTTCCTACTTCTTGTTCCTCTTCTTCTTCTTCTTCCTCTTCTTCTTCCTCTTCTTCTTCTTCTTCCACTTCTTGTTCCACTTCTTTTTCTTCTTCTTCTTTGTCATCTTTTCCTTCTCCCACATCTTTTTCTTCTTCTTCTAGCTCTTCTTCCTCATCTTCCTTTTCTTCTTCTTCCTCTTCTATTTCCTTTTCTTCCTCATCTTCTTCTTCTTTTATTTCATTTTCTTATTCTTCCTCTTATTCTTCTTCTTCTTCTTCTTCTTCTTCTTCTTCTTCCTTTTCTTCTTCTTCCTCTGCTTCTTCTTCTTCTTCCATTTCTTCTTCTTGCACTACTTATTCTTCTTCGTCATCTTCTTCTTCCGCTTCTTCTACCTTTTCTTCTTCTTCTTCTTCCACTTCTTCCTCTCCTTCCTTATCTTCTTCTTCTTTTTATCTTCTTCTTCTTCTTCTTCTTCCTCCTCTTCTTCTTCTTTCTCTTGTTCTTCATTTTCTTTTCATCATCATCTTCTTTTTCTTCTTCTTCTTCTTCTTCATCTTCTTCTCCTTCAACATCTTCTTCTTCTTCTTCTTCTTCTTCTTCTTTATCTTCTTAGGGTTTTTCTTCTTCATCTTCATCATGTTCTTCTTCTTCTTCTTCTTCTTCTTCTCTTTTTCTTCTTCTTTTTCTACTTCTTCTTCTTCTTCTTCTTCATCTTCTTCTGCTTTGTCTTCCTCTTCTTCTTCATCTTCTCATCCACCTTCTTCATCTACTTCTTCTTCTTCCTCTTCTTCTTCTTTTTCTTCTCCTTATTATTATTATTATTATTATTATCATTATTATTGTTGTTATTTTTATTATTGTCTTTCTTCTCCTTCTTCTACTACTACTACTATTATGTCTTCTTTTTCTTCTTCAACTTCTTCCACTTCTTCTTCGTCTTCTTCTTCTTCTTCTTCTTCTTTATTTTCTTCTTGTTCCCTAATCCCTGATCCCTATCTCCTAATCTCTATCCCTAATCCCTAGTCCTTAATCTGTAGTCCCTGATTCTTAATCTCGCATCTGTAATCCTTCGTCCTAAATCTTTTCGACCTAATCCTTTAATCTTTAATTTCTCATCCTTACTTTTTAATCTTTTATCATGAATCTCTAATCCTTAATCTTTAATCTTTAATCCAAAATCTCTGATCCCTAATACTTTGTCCTTAATCGCTTAACCATAATTCTTATTATTAATTCCTTGATCTCTAATCCATAATTACTAATAATTAATCTCTAATCCCTAGTCCCTACTCTCTATTCTCTAATACCTCAACTCTAGCCATAAACACTTATCCTTAATTCATAATCCCAAATTCATAATCCTTAATCTCTAATACCTAATCCCTAATCTCTAATCCTTAATCCCTAGCTCCTTAAGCCCTAATCCCTAACAAGAAATCTTTAATCATTAAGCCCACCCTCCCAAATCGATAATTCATGTTCTTCATTTTGTTCTTCTTCTTCACCTTCTTCTCCTTCCTTCTTGTACTTCATCTTCTTCTTCAAATTCTTCTTCTTCTTATTTTTCTTCTTCTTCTTCTACTACTACTTCTTATTTCTCTTCTTGCTCCTTGTTCCCTTCTTCTTTTTCCTGTTCTTCTTCATCTTCTTCGTCAACTTCTTCTTCCACTTCTTCTTCTTCTTCCTTTTCCCCTTCTTCTTCTTCTCCTTCATCTTCTACTTCTTCTTCTTCACCTTCTTCCTCTTCTTCTCCTTCTTCTTCTTCTTCCTCTTCTTCTACTACTACTACTACTACGACTACTTCTCATCCTTCCTCTTCTTCTTCTTCTTCCTCCTCTTTAGCTTTTATCTTCTTCTATCTCTTTTTTCACATCTTCTTCTTCCCTTTCTTCTTCTTCATCCTCTTCTTCTTCTTCTTCTTCCCCTTCTTCTTCTTCTTCCTCCCCATCTTCTTCTTCTTCTTCGTCCACTTCTCCTCATCTTCCTCCTAACCTTCTACTTCTTCTTCTTCCTCTACTTCTACTTCTTCCTCCTCCTCTTCTTCTACTTCTTCATTTTCTTGTTTTTCTTCTTCCTCTTCTTCTTCTTCTCCTCTTCCTTTGACTTCTTCTTCTTCTACTTTTGCTTCTTCTTCTTCACCTTCTTCTTCTTCTTCTACTTCTTCTTCTTCTACTTCTACTTCTTCTACTTCTCTTATTTTTCTCCTTTTTCTTCTCTTTTTATTCTTCTTCTTCTTATTCTTTACTCTTTTGTTTCTTCCACTTCTTCTCCTTATCTTTCTTCTTCTTCTTCTTCTCCTCTCGTTCTCCTTCTGCTTCTTCTTCTTCCTATTCTTCTTCATCTTTGTCGTCTTCTCCTTCTTCTTCTTCTTCTTCCTCTTCTCCTTCATTTTCTTCATCATCATCTCTTCTTCTTCTCCTCCTCCTCCTCCTCCTTCTTCTTCTTCTCCTTCTTCCTCTTCTTCTTCTTCTTCTACTTCTTCGTTTACTTCTTCTTCTTCTTCTTCTTCTTCCTCTTC
Source organism: Vanilla planifolia (assembly GCA_023846275.1). Taxonomy (NCBI): domain Eukaryota; kingdom Viridiplantae; phylum Streptophyta; class Magnoliopsida; order Asparagales; family Orchidaceae; genus Vanilla; species Vanilla planifolia. The sequence continues at coordinate 12,419 of JAIUJO010001638.1, read as the reverse complement.
TTCTTCCTTTTCTTCTTCTTCTTCCACCTCATCTTCTTGTTTTTCTTCTTTCTCTTCTTCCACTTTTTCCTCTTCTTCTTCTTCTTCTTCTTCTTCTTCCTCCACCTCCTCCTCTTCTTCTTCCTCTATCTCTTCTTCTTCTTCTTCTTCTTCTTTTCATCTTTGCTTCTTCTTCTTCCTCTTCTTCTTCTTCTTCAACATTATATTATTTTTCTTCTTCTTTTTTTTCATCATCATCATCATAATCTTCTTCATCTTCCTCTTCTTCTTTTTCTTCCTCTTCTTCTACTACTTCTCTTATTGTTCTCCTTCTTCTTCTTCTCCTTCTTCCTCCTCCTCTTCTTCTTTTCTTCTTCTTCTCTTTCTTCATCATCTTCCCCTCCAACATTTTGTTCTTCTACTTCTTCTTCTTCTTCTTCTTCTTCTCCTTCTTCTTGTTCTTCTTCTTCTATTACTTCTACTAATACTTCTTATTGTTCTTCTTCTACTTCTTCGTCTTCTACTTCATTTATTTTCTCCTCTTTTCCTTCTTCTTCTTCTTCTTTAATCACTATTCTATAGACATTAATCTTTAATCTCTAATCCTCAAAGCTTAGTCTTTAAGACCTAGTCGCCAAATCTCTAAACCCTCATTCCTAATCTTTGATCCCTTATCATGAATCCCTAATCCTTCATTCAAAATCCTTAATCTCTTACCTTGATTCTCATTCTTAATCCCTAAATATTTAATCCATAATTCTTAATCCTTACTTTCTAATCCCAAATCTCTAATCCCTTATACCTTAATCCCTAATCTCTAATCCTTAAACCTTAATTGTAATCACTAATCCCCAATCCCTAAAACCTAATCTCTAATCCCTAATCCTCTGTCTTTAATCCTTAATCTTTAACACAAAAATCTATAATCCTTAATCCTTAATCTCTTATAACTAAACCATAATGCCTAAGCCCAACCTCCATGATTCATAACCCATCTTTTTCTTCATATTCTTCTTCATATTCTTCTTCCTCTTCTTCTTCTTCTTCCTTTCCTTCTAATTCTTCTACTTCATCATCTTCTTCAGATTCTTCTTCTTCATTCTCTTCTTTTTCTTCTTCTTATTCGTTTTCTGCTTCTTCTTCTACTTCTTCTTCCTCATCTTCCTCTTCTTCCTCTTCTACATCTTCCTATTGACCTTCTTCATATTCTTCTCCATGTTCCTCTTCTTCTTTTACTTCTTCTCTTCTTCTTCTTCTTCCTCACCTTCTTCTTTTCTTACTTTGTCTTCTTCTTTTTCTTTTATTTTTCTTACTCTTCTGGTACTTCTTCTTCTCCTTCTTCTTCTTCTTCCTCTTCTTCATCTTCTTCTTCCTTTTTTTCTTCTTCCTCTCCTTCTTCTTCTTCTTTTCCTCTCCTTCTTACTATTTATCATCTTCTTCTTCCTCCTCTTCTTTTACATTATCCTCTTGTTCTACTTCTTCTTCTCCTTCTCTTCTTCTTATTCTTCCTCATCTTCTTCTTCTTCTTCTTCTGCTTCTTATTATCCTTATCTTCCTCTTATTCATCTTCATCTTCCTCCTCTTCTTCTACATTATCCTCTTGTTCTACTTCTTCTTCTCCTTCTCTTCTTATTCTTCCTCATCTTCTTCTTCTTCTTCTGCTTCTTATTATCCTTATCTTCCTCTTATTCATCTTCATCTTATTCTTCGACTTGCTCTTCTTCTTCTTCTTACTCTTCTACTTCTTCTTCTTCTTCTTCTTCTTCTTCTTCCTCTTCCTCTTCTTCTTTTCCACTTCTTATATCTCTTTTCCTATTCTTCTTTTTCCTCCACTTCTTCTTCATCCTCTTCTTCTTCCTCTTCTTCATCTTCTTCCTCCTCAACTTCTTGTTCCTCTTCGACCTCTTCTCCTCATCGCCCTCTTCATCTTCTTCTTCTTCTTCCTATTCTTCTTCTTCTTCTTCTTCTTATTCTTCCTCTTCTTCTTCTTATTCATCTTCCTCTTCTTCTTAATCTTCTTCTTCCTCTTCTTCTTCTTGTTCTTGTTCTTTTGCTTCTTCTTCTTCCTTTTCCTCTTGGTCTTCTTTTTCTTCTTCTTATTCTTCTACTACTACTACTACTTCTTCATCTTCTTCTTCTTCTTCTTCTTCTTCTTCTTCTTCTTCTTCAACTTCTTCTTATTCTTCTTCTTATCACTCATTTTCTTCTTCTTCTACTTCTTTGTCTTCTTCCACTTCTTCTTTTTCTTCTTCTTCTTCTTCTTCTTCAACATTTTCTTTTTCTTCTTCTTCTTCTTCTTCGTCTCCTTCTTCTTCTTCTTCTTTTTCTTCTAATTATTTTGCTTCTTCTTCTTATTCTCTTTTTCTTCCTCCTCTTCATCTTCTTCTTCTTCTTCCTCTTCTTCATCCCTTTATTGTTCTTCTTCTTCTTCTTCTTCTCCTCATCCTCCTTTTTTGACTTCTACTTCTTCATCATCATCATCTTCTTCTTCTTCTTCTTCTTCCTCCTCTTCTTCTTCTAGTTCTTCTTCTCCTTCTTCATCTGCTTGTTTTTCTTCTTCTTCTTCTTCTTCTTCTTCTTCTTCTACTTCTTTTTCTACTTGTTCTTCTTCAGCTTCTTCTCCTTCTTCTACTTGTTCTTCTTCTTCTTCCTCTTCTGCTTCTTCCCCTTCTTCTTCTACTACTACTTCATTTCCCTCTTCTTCTTCTTCTTCTTCTTCTTACATTTCTTCTACTTCTTGTTATTTTACTTCTTCTTCGTCTTCTTTTTGTTCCCCTTCTTCCTCTTCTTCTTCCTCCACTTCTCCATCTTCTTCTTTTTGTTCTTCTTCTTCTTCTGCTGCTTGTCCTTGTTCTGCTTCATATTCTACATCATCTTCTTGTTCTTCTTCCAGTTCTTTTTGTTCTTTTTCTTCTTCTTCTTTGTTTTTCTCCACAACGTCTTCTTCTTCCTCATCTTGTTCCTCTTCTTCCTCTTCTTCTTCTTCCACTCCTTCTTCTTCCTCTTCCTCTTCTTCTTCTTCTTATACTACTTTCTTCCTTCTTCTCCATCTTCTTCTTCTTCTTTTGCTTCCTCTTCTTCCTCATCTTCTTTCTCTTCATCTTCTACCTCTTCATCCTCTACTTCCTCCTCTACTTCTTCTTGTTCTTCTTCATCTTCTCCTCCTTCTTCTTCTTGTTCTTCTTCTTCTGCTTCTTCTTCTTCTTCTTCGTCTTCTTCTTCCTCTACTTCTTCTTCTTCTTCTTTCTCTTCTACTCCTTCTTCAACTTCTTCCTCTTATTCCTCTTACTGTTCTTCCTCTTCATCCTCTTCTTCTTCTGCTTCTTATACCTCTTTGTCCTCCTTTTCTTTTCATCTTCTGCCTCATTTTCTTGTTCTCCATCTTCTTGTTCTTCCTTTTCTTCCTCATCTTCCTCTTCTTCTTCTTCCTTTTCTTCTTCTTCTTCCTCTTCTTCTTCTTCTTGTTCTTCTTCTTCTTCTTCCTCTTCTTCTTCTTCTTCTTCCTCCTTTTCTTTTACTTCTTCTTCATCTTCTTCTTCTACTTCTTCTAATTGTTCTTCTTCTTCTTGTTATTTTTCTTCTTCAACTTCATCTTCCCAAACTCATTCTTCTTCTTTGTCTTCTGTTATTTCTACTTTTACTTCTTCTTCCTCCTCTTTCTCTTCTACTTTGTCTTCTTCTTCCTCCTCCTCTTCCTCTTCTTCTTCTCCTTCTTCTTCATCTTCTTCTTTATATTCTTCTTCATTTTCTTTTACTTTTACTTCTTATTTGTTTCTTCTTCTTATTTTTCTTCCTCCTCCTCTTCTTTTTTTTCTTATTCTTCTTCTTGTTCCTCTTGTTTTTCTACTTCTCCTTCTTCATCTTCTTCTTGTTCATCTTCTTCATCTTCTTCTTTTTCCTCTTCTTCTTCTCCTTCTTCCTCTTTCTCTTCTTCTTCTTTTTCTTGTTCTTCTTCATATTCTTCTTTTTCCTTTAATTCTTCTTCCCCTTCTTCTTCTTCTTCTTCTTCTTTTCCTTCTTCATTTGCTTCTCCTTGTTCTTCTTCTTGTTCTTCATCTTTTGCTTCATTTTCTTGTTCTTCTTCCTCCTCCCTTTATTCTTTTTCTTTTTCTTCTTCTTTTCCATCTTCTCTTTCTACTTCTCCTTATTCCTCCTACTGCTCCACTTCTTCCCCTTCTACTTCATCCTCTTCTTCTTCTTCATCTTCCACTTCTTCTTCCTGCTCTACTTCTTCTTTTTCTTTCTTCTTCCTCCTCCTATTCTTTCTCTTTTGCTTCTTCTTCATCTTCTTCTTCTTCTTTCTCTTCTACTTCTTTCTCTTCAACCTCTTCCTCATCTTCTTCCTCTTCTTGCACTTCTTCTTCTTCTTCTTCTTCTTCTTATTCTTCTTCATCTTCATCTTCTTCAACTTCTTCCAACTCTTCTTCTTCCCCTACTTCTTTCACTTCTTCCTCTCCTTCTTCTTCTTGCTCTTCTTCTTCTTCTTCTTCTTCTTCTTCCTAATGTTCCTCCTCTTCTTCTTCTTCTTCTTCTTCTTCTTCTTCCACTTTGTCTTCTTCTACTTCTTTAAAAATCTTCTTCAACTACTTCTTCTTCTTCTTCTTCCTCTTATTCTTCTTCTTCTTCTTCTTCCTTTTCTTTTTCTTCCTCTTCCACTTTTCTTCGCCTTCTTGTTGTTGTTGTTGTTCTTCTTCTTCTTCTTCTTCTTCTTCTTTCCTCATCATCTTCTTCCTCTTCTTCTTCTTCTTATTTTTCTTCTTCTTCTTCTTCCTCCTCTTCCACTTCTTCTTCTTTTTCCACTTCTTCTCCTCCTTGTTCTTCTCCTTCTTTTTCTTCTCCTTCTTCTTCTTCATCTTCCTCTTCTTCTTCTTCATCTTCTTCTTCTTCTTCTTCTTCTTCTTCTCCTCCTCCTCCTCCTCCTCCCCCATCATCATCATCATCATGATCTTCTCCTTCTTCTTCCTCTCTTTTACTTCTTATTTTCTTCTGTTATTCTCCCTCTTCATCTTCTTCTTCTTTTTACTCTTCGCCTTCTTCGACTTCTTCTTCTTCTCTTTCTTCCTCATCTTCTTGTTCCCTTCTCCATCCTTTGCTTCTTCTTCTTATTATTATTCTTCTTCTTCTACTAATTCTTCTTCTTCTCCTCCTTCTAAATCTTCTTCTTCTTCTTCTTCTTCTTCCCCTTCTTCTTCTTCTTCATCATTATCATCATCATCTACTTCTTCTTCTTCTTCTTGCTCTTCTTCTTCTTCTTCTTCTTCATCATCTTCTTCTTCTTCTTCTCTTTCTCTTCTTCTTCTTCTTCTTCTTCTTCTTCTTTTTCCTTTTCTTCTATCTTTTCTTCCTCATCTTCCACTTCTTCTTCTTCTTCGTTTTCTTCTTCTTCTTCTTCTTCCTCTTCTTCTACCTCTTCTTTCTGTTCTTCTTCTTCTTCTTCTTCTTCCTCTTCTTGCTCTTCTTTTTCTTCTTATTCCTCTTCTTCTTCTTCCTCTTCTTCTTTCTCTTCATCTTCTTTTACCTCAACTTCTTCTACTTCTTCTTCCCCTTCTTCTTCTTCTTCTTCCTCATTTTTGTCTTCCTCTTCATCTTCTTCTCCTCATTCCTCTTCTTCTTCTACTTCTTCTTCATCTTCTTCCACTTCAGCTTCTTCTTCTTCTTCTTCCTCCTCCTCTACTTCTTCTTTTTCTTCATCAACTTCATCTTCTTCTTTTTCTCTCTACTTTCTCTTTTTCCTCTTCTTCTTCTTCCTCTTCTTCTTCTTCATCCTCTTTTCTTTCTTCTTCATTTTCCTCTTCTTCTTCTTCTTCTTCTTCTTCCTAACCTTCTTCTTCTTCTTCGACCTCTTCTCCTCATCTTCCTCTTCTTCTACTTCTTCTTCTACCTCTTCTTCTTATTCATCCTCCTCCTCCTCTTCTTATTAATTTACTTCTTCTACTACTACTACTAGATCTTCTTCATCTTCATCTTCAACTTCTTCTTTTTCTTCTTCTTCATCTTCTTCTTCTAATTCTTCTTCCTTGTATTCTTCTTCTTTTTCTACTTCTTCGTCATCTTCATCTTGTTCTTCTTCTTCTCCTACTTCTACTTCTTCTTATTCTTATTCTTCTTCTTCTTCTTCTTCTTCCTCTTTAGCTTTCATCTTCTTCTATCTCTTTTTCCACAGCTTCTTCTTCCCCTTCTTCTTCATTATCTTCTTCTTCTTCTTCTTCTTCTTCTTCTTCGTCTTCCCCTTCTTGTTCTTCTTCCTCCCCCTCTTCTTCTTCTTCTTCGTCCACTTCTCCTGATCTTCCTCCTAACCTTCTACTTATTCTTCTTCCTCCACTTCTTCTTCTTCTTCTTCCTCCTCCACTTCTACTTCTTTGTCTTCTTGTTTTTCTTCTTCCTCCTCTTCTTCTTCTCCTCTTCCTTTGACTTCTTCTTCTTCTTCTACTACTACTACTACTTCTTCTTCTTCATCATCATCTTCTTCTTCTTCTTCTTCTTCTACTTCTTCCACTTCTTCTTCCTCTTCTTCTTCTCCTTCTTCTTCTTCTTCTCTTCTTTTTCTCCTTTTTCTTCTCTTCTTCGTCTTTACTCTTTTGTTTCTTCCACTTCTTCTCCTTCTCATTCTTCTTCTTCTTTTTCTTCTTCTCCTCTCCTTTGTCATCTTCTCTTCTTCTTCTTCTTCTTCATCTTTGTCATCTTTTCCTTCTTCTTTTTCTTCTTGCTCTTCTCCTTCTTCATTTTCTTCATCATCATCCTCTTCTTCTTCTTCTCCTCCTCCTCCTCCTCCTTCTTCTTCTCCTTCTTCTTCTTTTTCTTCTTCTACTTCATCCTTTACTTCTTCTTCTTCTTCTTCATCTTCTTCTTCTTCCTTTTCTTCTTCTTCTTCCACCTCATCTTCTTGTTTTTCTTCTTTCACTTCTTCCTCTTCTTCCTCTTCTTCTCCTTCTTCTTCTTCTTCATCATCTTCCTCCACCTCCTCCTCTTCTTCTTCCTCTGTCTCTTCTTCTTCTTCTTCTTCTTCTTTTCATCTTTTCTTCTTCTTCCTCCTCTTCTTCTTCTTCATCTTCAACATTATATTCTTCTTCTTCTTCATCATCATCATCATCTTCTTCTTCTACTACTACTACTGCTTCTCCTATTGTTCTTCTTCTTCTTCTTCTTCCTCCTCCGCTTCTTCTTTTTCTTCTTCTTCTCTTTCTTCATTATCTTCCCCTCCAACATTTTGTTCTTCTTATTCTTCTTCTTCTTCTTCTTCTTCTTCTTCTCCTTCTCTTGTTCATCTTCTACTATCTTCGACTTCTACTTCATTTACTTTCTTCTTCTTTTCCTTCTTCTTCTTCTTCCCTAATCCCAAATCCTATAGTCGTTAATCTTTAATCCGTAATCTCAAAGTTAGTCTTTAAGACCTAGTGGCCAAATCTCTAATCCCTGATTCCTAATCTTTAATCCCTTATCATGAATCCCTAATCCTTAATCTCTAATATCTATTCCCAAATCCCTAATCCTTCATTCAAAATCCTAAATCTCTTATCCTTGATTCTCATTCTTAATCCCTAAATATTTAATCCATAATTCTTAATCCTTACTTTCTAATCCCAAATCTCTAATCCCTAATCTCTAATACCTAAACCCTACTTGTAATCATTAATCCCTAAAACCTAATCTCTAATCCCTAATTCTTTGTCTTTAATCCTTAATCTCTAACACAAAAATCTATAATCCCTAATCCTTAATCTCTAATAACTAAACCATAATGCCTAAGCCCACCCTCCATGATCCATAACCAATCTTCTTCGTCATGTTCTTCTTCATATTCTTCTTCTTCTTCTTCTTCTTCTTCCTTTCCTTCTCCTTGTTCTGCTTCATCATCTTCTTCAGATTCTTCTTCTTTCATTCTCTTCTTTTTCTTCTTCTTATTTGTTTTCTTCTTCTTCTTCTACTTCTTCTACCTCATCATCCTCTTCATCCCTCTTCTACATCTTCCTATTCAACTTCTTCATACTCTTCTTCATGTTCCTCTTCTTCTTTTACTTCTTCTCTTCTTCTTCTTCTTCCTCTCCTTCTTCTTTTCTGACTTTGTCTTCTTCTTCTTTTTCTTTTATTTTTCTTACTCTTCTTGTACTTCTTCTTCTCCTTCTTCTTCTTCTTCCTCTTCTTCATCTTCTTCTTCCTTTTTTTTCTACTTCCTCTCCTTCTTCTTCTTCTTTTCCTCTTCTTCTTACTATTTATCCTTTTCTTCTTTTCTCTTCTTCTACATCATCCTCTTGTTCTCATTCTTCTTCTCCTCCTCCTCATCTTCTTCTTCTTCCTAATCTTCTTCTTCTTCTACTACTTCCTATTATCCTTATCTTCCTCTTATTCATCTTCAACTTCTTGTTCCACTTACTCTTCTTCTTCTTCTTACTCCTCTACTTCTTCTTCTTCTTCTTCTTCTTCTTCTTCCTCTTCCTCTTCTTCCTCTTCTTCTTTTCCACTTCTTATATCTCTTTTCCTATTCTTTTTTTTCCTCCACTTCTTCTTCATCCTCTTCTTCTTCCTCTTCTTCATCTTCTTCCTCCTCATCTTCTTCTTCCTCTTCGACCTCTTCTCCTCATCTTCCACTTTGTCTTCTTCTTCTCCTTCTTCCTCTTCTTCTTCTTCCTATTCTGCTTCTTCTCCTTCTTCTTCCTCCTCTTCTTCTTCTTCTTATTCATCTTCCTCTTCTTCTTAATCTTCTCCTTCCTCTTCTTCTTCTTCCTCTTCTTCTTCTTGTTCTTGTTTTTTTTCTTCTTCTTCTTCTTCCTTTTCCTCTTGCTCTTCTTATTATTCTTCTACTACTACTACATCTACTTCTTCATCTTCTTCATCTTCTTCATCTTCTTCTTCTTCATCCACTTCTTCTTATTCTTCTTCTTATCACTCATTTTCTTCTTCTACTTCTTTGTTTTCTTCTTCCACTTCTTCTTTTTTCTTCTTCTTCTTCTTCTTCTTCTTCTTCGTCTCCTTCTTCTTCTTCTTCTTCTTCTAATTATTTTGCTTCTTCTTCTTCTACTTCTCCTTCTTCTTCCTCTTCTTCTTCTTCTTCTTCTTCTCCTCCGTCTTCTTCTTCTTCTTCCTATTCTTCATCCCCTTATTGTTCTTCTTCTTCTTCTTCTCCTCATCCTCCTTTTTTGACTTCTACTTCTTCATCATCATCATCTTCTTCTTCTTCTTCTTCCTCCTCTTCTTCTTCTACTTCTTCTTCTCCTTCTTCATCTGCTTGTTTTTCTTCTTCTTCTTCTTCTTCTTCTTCTTCTTCTGCTTCTTCTTCTACTTGTTCTTCTTCAGCTTCTTCTCTTTCTTCTACTTATTCTTCTTCTTCTTCCTCTTCTGCTTCTTCTGCTTTTTCTTCTACTACTACTTCTTTTCCCTCTTCTTCTTCTTCTTCTTAGTTTTCTTCTGCTTCTTGTTATTTTACTTCTTCTTCATCTTCCTTTTGTTCCCCTTCTTCCCCTTCTTCTTCCTTCACTTCTTCATCTTCTTCTTTTGGTTCTTCTTCTTCTTCTTGTCCTTGTTCTACTTCATCTTCTTGTTCTTCTTCCAGTTTTTTTTTCTTCTTCTTCTTTGTTTTCCTCCAAAAGTTCTTCTTCCTCATCTTGTTCCTCTTCTTCTTCTTGCTCTCCTTCCTCTTCTTCTTTTTCCTCTTCTTCATCTTGCTGTACTTCTTTTCTTCCTTCTCCTTCTTCTTCTTCTCCTTCTTCTGCTTCCTCTTCTTCCTCATCTTCTTTCTCTTCATCTTCTACCTCTTCTTCATCCTCTTATTCCTCTTCTACTTCTTCTTGTTCTTCTTCTTCTTCTCCTCCTTCTTCTTCTTCTGCTTCTTCCTCTTCTTCTTCGTCTTCTTCTTCCTCTACTTCTTCTTCTTTCTCGTCTACTCCTTCAACTTCTTCCTCTTATTCTTCTTGCTATTCTTCCTCTTCATCCTCTTCTTCTTTCGCTACTTCTTCCTCTTTGTCTTCCTTTTCTTTTCATCTTCTGCCTCATTTTCTTGTTCTTGATCTTCCTCTTCTTCCTTTTCTTCCTCATCTTCCTCTTCTTCTTCCTTTTCTTCTTCTTCTTCCTCTTCTTCTTCTTCTTCTTCTTCTTCTTCCTTTTCTTCTTCTTTCTCTTCTTTTTCTTCTTTTTCTTCTTTTTTCTTCGTCTTCTTCCTTTTCTTCTTCATCATCTTCTTCTTTTTCTCCTTCATCTTCTTGTTCTTCTCCTTCTTCTTCTTCTTCTTGTTGTTTTTCTACCACTTCTTCTTCTCCTTCCTACTCTTGTTCCTCTCCTACCCCTTCTTCTTCTTCCTCATCATCTTCTTGTTCTTCCTCCTTTTCTTCTTTCTTTACTTCTGCTTTTTCTTCCTTCTTCTTATTCTTCTCCTTATTCCTCTTCTTCTTCAATTTCTTTCTCTTTGCATTCTTCCTCTTTTTCTTCCTCTTCCTCCCTTTCTTCTTTTTCTTCTTCTTCTTCCTCTTCTCGTTCTACTTCTGCCTCTTCTTCTTCATCTTCTTCTTTCTCTACTTTCTCTTCTCCTTATTTTTCTTCTTTCTCTTCTTCTTCTTTTCTTCTTGTAGTTCTTCCTCTTCTTCTTCTTGCTCCTCTTCTTCTTCTTCTTCCTCTTCTTCTTCTTCCTCTTGTTCGTCTTCTTCTTCTTGTTGTACTACTTCTTTTTCTTCCTCTTCTTCTTCTTTCTCTTTTTTTATCATCATCATCTTCTTCTTCTTCTTGCTTTTCTTTTTCTTCCTCTTCTTCTTCTTCTTATACTTCTCCTTCTTCTTCTTCGTCTTCTTCTTTTACTTATTCTTTTTCTTCATCATTGTATTCTTCTTCTTCTTCTTCTTCTTCTTCTTCTTCTTCATCAACCTCTTCTTCTTCTTCTTCTTCTTCATCTTCTTCTTCTCTTCTTCTTCTTCTTCATCTTCTCCTCCATTTTTTTTCTTCTTCTCCTTCTTCTTATTCTCCTTATTTTTATTCTTCTTCCACTATTTCTTTTTTTATTACTACTAATACTCTTTTTCTTCTACTTCTACGCCTACTACTTCTTTTACTCTAGATTCTTCTTCTTCTTCTTCCCTAATTCCTAATCTCTAATCCTTAATCTTTATTCATTTATCCTTAATGCTTAATCTTTAAGGCCTAATCCCTTAATCTCTAATCCCTCAACCCTAATCTTTAATCCTTTATTTAAATCCCTAATTTCTAATGTCTAAGCTCAAATCCTTAACCTTTAATTCTTAACCCTAAATCCCTTATCCTTAATCCATATTCTTAATCCTTTAAACTTTAATCCATAATTCCTAATCCCTAATCCCTATTCTTTATTTCCTAATCCATAATCTATAATCCTTAAACTTTAGGTGTAATAACTAAACCTTAATTCATAACTCCTAATCACTAATACGTAATGTTGAATCCATCCTTAATCTCTAATCCCAAATTCTTATCACTCAAATCCTTAATTCCTAATCACTAATAACTAATCCCTATAGCCTAGGGTTACCCTCCTTAATCAATAATCCATCGCCATCTTCTCATTCTTCTTCATCTTCTTTTTCTTCACCTTCAACTTCTTCTACTTCATCTTCTTCTTCATATTCTTCTTCTTCTTTTTCGTCCTCATCTTCTTATTGTTCTTGTACTTCTTCTTCTTTTTTTATTGCTTCTTTTTCTACTTTTTCTTCTACATCTTCTGCTTTGTCCTTCTTCTACTTCAATTATTTCTTCAACTTCTTCTTCTTCTCTTTCTTCTTCTTCTTTTTCTTCTTCTGCTTCTTCTTTTTCTTCTTCTTCTTGTACTTCTACTTCTTCTACTAATTCTTCCTCTTCTTCTTCTTTTTTTCTCATTTTCTTCTTCTTATTCTTCTTCTTTCTCTTTTTCTCCTTCCTACTCTTCTCCTTCTTCTATTTCTTCTTCTTCTTCTTCTTTTTCTTCTTCTTCTTTTTCTTCTACTTCTTCTTCTTATTTTTTTCTATCTCCTTTTCTTCTTTTTCTTCTTCTTCTTCTTCTTCCTCCTCATTCCTCTTCTTTCTCTTCTTCCTCTTCTGCCTATACTTCTTCTTCTTCCTCTTCACCTTCTTTTGTGCATCTTCTTCTTCAACCGATTCTTCTTCTTCTTCCTCTTCCTCTTCTTCCCCTTCTTCTACTTCATCTTCTTCTACTACTACCATTACCACAACTTCCACTACTACTACTTCTTGTTCATCTTCTACTTCTTTTACCACTTCTCCTTTTCTACAACTTCTTCATCCTCCTCCTCCTTTTGTTTCTCTTCTTCCCCTTCTTCTTCATCTTCTTCTTCTTCTTCTTATTCTTCGTCTTCTTCTTCTTGCTCCACTTTTTTTTCTTCCTTCTTCTACTTCTTCTTCTTCTAATTATTTTTCTTCTTCTCCTTCTTCGTCTTCTTCTTCATCTCCTTACCTTTTGCTTCTGCCTAATCTTCTTCCTTTCTCTTTTT